>CAKAOJ020000462.1:97500-162500 GCA_916701645.2 Sebastolobus alascanus
CCAGTCCACCCTGCCGGGTCTGGTGGACCAGAAGGAGATCACCGCAGCACTCAGACAGTGTAACTACGACCCGGAAGAGGTCATCTCCGTCTACCTCGCCATGTTTGGAGAGATCCTCCTGCAGGCTTCTCAGAGCGGAGATCACAACTACACCGACCTCAACTCCTTCAGGTCTGCAGCAAACACACCATTAGCATTAAAACACATATTTCTCCCGTAAAGACTCATCAGCGAGCGTATGTTTAACCCAGCAGAGCCCTCCTGGAGCGGGACCGGGTCATCGAGGATCTGAGGCAGAAGCTGCAGACCAAAGAGAAGGAGGTGGACGGTCTCTTCCAGAGGAACAGCTACCTGGCGAGGGAAGTACGCTACCTCAGTGAAGTCATCCAGCACCTGAACCAGAAGCTGGCCGAGCTCGAGGCCGACCAGCAGGAAGCACGGGAGAAGATCCGATCCCTCCTGAGCCGCCGGGCTCCTGCGGTCCCACCTGCCAGAACCATCACCAAGCCGGCCGTGGAGCCCGACCGCCTCCGCCAGGCGAGCCGGCTCACCCGCGAGCTGAACGTCTCCAACAAGCAGCTCCGCTCCACCGTCCGCCAGGCGCTGAGCGACATGAAGAACCAGCTGGAGCAGCTGACGGGCGCTGTGGGGACGGCGGCCCAGTCGGAGCAGGAGGCGGCCGGGGAGGTGGAGGAGCTGCGGACCCTCTACAGGAAGGAGGCGGTGGAGAGGAAGAGTCTGTACAACAAGCTGCTGGAGCTGCAGGGAAACATCCGGGTGTTCTGTCGCTGCAGGAGAACCTCCGCCTCCAGCTCCTGTCTGGAGAAAACCGACGACCGGGAGGTGGTGGTCGTCCAGAAGGGAAGCAGGAAGAAGTTCCACTTTGACAAAGTCTACTCTCAGAGCAGCACTCAGGTACAGACTCACCTGGACCTCTTCAAACCCTTCTGAACCCGCTGGTCCATCAGGACACGTCAAGCTTTGTTTAAACACACTGAACTCTGTTTATATTCAAGATTCAAGATGTTTATTGTCACGCCGGTTATACAGGTACAATCGTGTGAAATACTTTTTGCTGGGAAGCTCCATTAAGAAAGAAACAGTAAGTTAAGTAGCAAAGAATAACATAATAAAATAAAGTAAAAATAAAATAAAATAAGTGTATTTACAATAATATACAGTATAAAAATAAAGGAAATATGGTGTATGGTAAATATATATTTATATGAAGATGGGATGGGTTGCTCTGATATTCAGTACGCACATTCATGTTCCCCTCAGGATGAACTGTAGGTGATCCTCTGACTTCTCATCAGATCAACATTTTAATGTGTCCAATACTTTGGTTTTTGACCAAATATCTGCAGAACTAAAGACATTCCCATGAGCCTCAGCTGGACCGTATTTTGTGCTAATTACCTAATACACAGCAGAAAAAGAAGACAGAAATCCCTCATTAAAGCAAACTGTTTTCTTCGTCTGACAAGTATAATGTAGCCTATTTATGTATATGTTGACAGCACGTTGTGCTATTGCATTTTGAGATTTCTACATTTTTAAATTGAAGTGTTTTAGCACACCTGGCCAGGTGGTGCTGTGCATTAGAGGCTGGAACGATTCACCTATCTCCCGATTCGACACTACTTTGTTGCCGATTCGATATGTATTGTGATTCAATATTACAAGTTATTGCGATTTTTGTTAACTTTTTTAACACTAGACCATGGCACAAAGTTGAATCATACACTTCTACGGGACTTTTACTTTGGAAAATCTCTAAATTAATCCAGTAAAAATGTTTGATTTTCAGCATGTATGTAGTCAGAGATGTCCTGAAGTCAAATATATCAGGATCATTGTCAGGAAGTATTTATCTATTTTATTATTTAATTAATTATTTATTTTTATTTTTTAGGAATTATATTAATACATTTTTTGTTAACACCTTACTTCGAAAAGCGGACGTAGTCCCACGTGTCTACTTCCTCTAACTTCTCCAAGTCCGTCTCTAGCTCTCCCGTCAGCTCCGTTCTCTTTATCCATCCATGGTCAGCTCCATCGGGGCCGTTTCAATGCATTTAACAGAAATGTCAGTATATGGGTGCTCTACAGTTGTAGCGTCGGCCCATTTGACCACGGAGACGAGAGCGACGGCCGGCTCGACCGCACGTTACCGCGATACGATAACGTTTCCTGTCCGTGACAGAGTTAGCATGCAGCTTTAGCCGTGATGTCTAGCTCTGCTTTTCCTGCAATGTGTGAAACCCAAAGTGTTTCCATCCTTTACTGGATGTGTAGTGTTTACCACGCTGGATTTAACATGTGAGGGTGCAGGTCGTATCCACGACGACCCTCCAACGTTTTATACTCTCTGATGTTTGTTTTGGTTGACGGATACCGAACGGATATGACGTCACGTTACTCAGACTACCAAAATAAAAGCGGTAACTTCCTTCTACCTCCACATAGACTCAGATGAAGCAGATATATCGATTCTGGGATTAAAACATCTATTTCGAAATTGTAACAAAAAAAACGGTGATACATAAGTGAATCGATTTTTTTTCCTACCCCTACTATCCATGTTACTGAAAGAGGGATTTAATCCTGACATGTTAAATTAGCATTTGTTTTGCGTATGATCACATCGCCTGAGTGTCCACATGAAGGAAGGACAACACACCAAAGGGAAAATAATACTTGATGAATTACATTTTTTAAGAATGGATTAAAATATTATTGCAAATGCAGTGGTTAAATACAAGTTCAGAAGTTCTTGAATTAAAGTTCAGGAACAGACACTGTCAACAGGCGAAGTTTCAGCTGGTTGCAATCTGCAACCTCACCACTAGATGCCGCCAGACCTTACACACTTCTCCTTTAAAAAACACAAAGCTTACAGTTAAATTTTATTCCTGTATACTGTTAAATACCGGAGCGATGTTGTTAATTTGCCTGTAGGGAAGGCCAGCAGTTAGCCTTAACGATCTGTTAGCCTTAACGAGCTGCAGATCTTAACGAGCTCTGGGCCTTAACGAGCTCTGGGCCTTCGGAGAGCAGCGGTCCTTCAGCTACTAAACGTCTCATAATGTTTGATTTAAACATTCATTAAAGAGACGAGGGGAATCTCTTTCAAAGGAAATCAGTGTTTTCAGTATAATGCCAGAGAAAAGGTGCAGCAAGATTTCAAATTAAACCTTAAATACACTCTGGAGAACATCAACATCGGCCCTTCTAGTTTTCTTTGTTATTTAAGATTAGAGTTTTGGAAGACACATAAAGCAGCTTTTCTTTTTCAGAAATCTTTTTACTTATTTCAAACTAATTTCATCTTCATGTCCTCACTCGTCCTTCCTTTCTGCAGGAGGAGGTGTTTGCAGGAACTCTGCCAGTGATAACTTCCTGTGTGGACGGATATAACGTCTGCATACTGGCGTACGGACAAACGGGTTCGGGGAAGACGTACACCATGATGGGCAGCAAGGAAAACCCTGGAGTCAACATCAGGTCAGAGCTGCTCAGAGTTTTCACGTGTGAGAGGGAACCGGGAGAAACTGGAGGTGTGACTGATGATTTAAAGAAAACATACCGTGTTTTTAAAAATCTACACTGGACACACATAAACATCAGGTTTTGTTTTCTCTCAGAATCTTCTTTCTACAGTCACCATGTTGCACTGATGAGGAGTTATAGGAGTGCCGTAAAAAAATAATAAATATGTAAAAGAAAATGAATGTGTAAATATAAGTAAATAAATAAATAAAGGTATATAGCGCTCCGCGTGTCCATCCGTCCGTTCTTCCGTCCATTCGCGTGTCACACTTTCGTTTCCGGAGCAGAACTCGGAAACTATTTAATTTAGGAACTTCAAATTTGGTATGATAGTTAACAGTGTGGTCTAGTTGTGCCTTTTGGGGGTTCGAAGTCCAGGGTTCCCAACATTTTTGAAATTTCAGACGACACAACCTCAGAGAGACTGAACCTCTGACTGTAGCTGTGACTCCACACTAGTCTTGTTTCCATTCATTTGCCACCCAAAACCCTTTTTACCTGTTCAGTCTAATTAAAATAGGGTGAAAAACTGCCCAATCAAGTGTCCAGATGTGGTGCAGTGCGTCGGCTTCGTTGCTAATTTGTGTACCGTTGCCATAGCGACTGTTGAAGCGGGCTGACTTCAATATAAACTGAAACCTAAACTAAGTTTAGCAGTAAGGACTAAAGCGAGCAGTGTAGCAGTAACATTAGGAAGCACAGAGAGCCGGAGACTTCATGCTTCATCCACACACTCTGGTCACAGCGTAGGAAAGCACAGTGCTGTCGCCAGATGAGGGACTTTGTTTGGCTCATTTTCTGTGACCAGTGTAGCATTAAAGCACGGTGGAGCTAGCAAGCTAACTAGCTAACTAGCGGTCCTGCTGCTGCCGCGGGCCCGGGTAGCCTCGGCCCTCGCTCAGCCCCTCGTCTAAAGACCGGTCTCTAAGAGAGCTTCTTTACTCCGAAAACGTCGGAGCAAATGTTCGATTCGCCATCTGATCTCATAAAACTGTCAATATTCAAAATCTACACGGTTGATTTCTCACCTCAAACATTCTCAGAAGTGAATTTAGTGAATACAGCCTACCTGTCATGTCATCACATTGTGATGTCATGAGAATGTGATGACATCACAATGTGATGACATGGGAATGTGATGACATCACATTGTGATGTCATGAGAATGTGATGACATCACAATGTGATGTCATGTATTGTCATGAGAATGTGATGTCATGAGAATGAGATGACCACAATGTGATGTCATCACATTCTCATGACATCACATTCTCATGACAATACATGTCATCACATTGTGATGTCATGAGAATGTGATGACATCACAATGTGATGACATGTATTGTCATGAGAATGTGATGTCATGAGAATGTGATGACATCACAATGTGATGTCATGTATTGTCATGAGAATGTGATGTCATGAGAATGTGATGACATCACAATGTGATGACATGTATTGTCATGAGAATGTGATGTCATGAGAATGTGATGAGATCACAATGTGATGTCATGTATTGTCATGAGAATGTGGTGTCATGAGAATGTGATGACATCACAATGTGATGTCATGTATTGTCATGAGAATGTGATGTCATGAGGATGTGATGACATCACAATGTGATGTTATCACATGCTCATGACAATACATGTCATCACATTGTGATGTCATGAGAATGTGATGACATGAGAATGTGATGTCATGTATTGTCATGCGAATGTGATGTCATGTATTGTCATGAGAATGTGAGGTCATGTATTGTCATGCGAATGTGATGTCATGTATTGTCATGAGAATGTGAGGTCATGTATTGTCATGCGAATGTGAGGTCATGTATTGTCATGCGAATGTGATGTCATGTATTGTCATGAGAATGTGATGTCATGTATTGTCATGAGAATGTGATGACATCACAATGTGATGTCATGAGAATGTGATGACATCATAATGTGATGTCATGAGAATTTGATATTCTGGAAGTGGCTTTGATGCCTTTAATGTTGGCTTTGATCTTGAGTTTGGCTTTAATGTGTCAGTTTGCCTTTCATCTCAAAGTTTACTTATAGAAGCCAAAAATTAGAAACTTTACTCATCGCTGACGGAAGTTTTTGGCAAGCCGCCGTTGATGTTCAAGTTTTGGCAAGCCGGTGACGTTCAAGTTTTGGCAAGCCGCCAGTGAAGATCAAGTTTTGGCAAGCCGCTGAAGTTCAAGTTAGTTTAACATTGGGGTTAGTTTAACATTGGGGTTAGTTTAACATTAGGTTAGTTTCACATTAGGTTAGTTTAACATTTGGGTTAGTTTAACATTAGGTTAGTTTCTCATGCATAAGCACGCACACAACAATCAGAGATTTCCTCTGATTGTTGTGTGCGTGCTTATGCACCAAACAGCAGCTCAGAGTACGCGGCCTTCTTGGACTCTCTCAGTGTGTTCCAATCCGCGTACTTCTGTACTTACACTTACTATTTTGAGTGCATAAGTGCGTTCACCCTGTGAAGTACGGCAAAATGCAGTGCACTCAAAGTACCCGGATGTTGTACTCAAAAATGGTCAAATCGTTGAGTGTGGAACGCTTGACACTTCTCACCCTCAACGGTCGTCATCTTGGCTACGTAGTGGAAGGGGCGGGACCACGATCACATTTCAAAAAACACAACACAGGCATTGACCTTGAATGGTTAAGGTTAGGCATTGACCTTGAATAGTTAAGGTTAAGCATTGATCTTCAATGGTTAAGGTTAGACATTGACCTTGAATGGTTAAGGTTAGACATTGACCTTGAATGGTTAAGGTTAGACATTGACCTTGAATGGTTAAGGTTAGACATTGACCTTGAATGGTTAAGGTTAGACATTGACCTTGAATAGTTAAGGTTAAGCATTGATCTTCAATGGTTGAGGTTAGACATTGACCTTGAATGGTTAAGGTTAGACATTGACCTTGAATAGTTAAGGTTAGGCATTGACCTTGAATGGTTAAGGTTAGACATTGACCTTGAATAGTTAAGGTTAGGCATTGACCTTGAATGGTTAAGGTTAGACATTGACCTTGAATAGTTAAGGTTAGGCATTGACCTTGAATAGTTAAGGTTAGGCATTGACCTTGAATAGTTAAGGTTAGGCATTGACCTTGAATGGTTAAGGTTAGGCATTGACCTTGAATAGTTAAGGTTAGGCATTGACCTTGAATAGTTAAGGTTAGGCATTGACCTTGAATGGTTAAGGTTAGGCATTGACCTTGAATAGTTAATGCATACTTTTCTTCTACTTTTAGTACACACTGCAGCTGCCCTTTAAAAAGTACATACTGTTGCATGCATGTATGCATACTTCTTCATAACTTTGACCCTCTTGCTCATATACCTTTGCAGAGGATTGTGGGTCAGAATAGCCAGAAAAGCATTGCTTTAGCTTGCATACTGCAAAATGCAGTAGGACATCCTGGTATTTTTGGCATACTGCATTTGTCATACTATGTATTGGGACATGCTAAATCTTTTTCTGGCATACTAAATAGTATGGTAGTATGGGTATAGGAACGCACAGGAGGAGTGAACTTTAAAAAAATGAAACAGGAAACAGACTAATGACAGATTACAGTTTATTATATTCTGTTTGTACGCCTCCTGGCGTTTCGGAGCACATTGCAACGATCAACGCGCTGAGTATTAACACCGCTGTGCATGCTCATAGTTCCATCTATGAAGGCCCGTGCCACGGCGTCTCGTGCAAGAATAAACAAAGTTTAACTCTTGTTTATCAACCTGCCTAAATCCTCTATTCTTTCACCTCTATTTGACAAATCAGTATCTCATCACGTTTTCTTTATTAATGCAGAACACTGGGACTAGAATACTAACCATGACCCGCCAGATGGTTTATTACACAGAACCACGTAAAAGACGTCGTTGGAAACTGTTTGGAAAAAGACAAACCCTTTCAAATCATACTTGGCAGGTGATTGGATGAAGCATCTGTCAATCAAACTCTTGCTGAAGCCAGTGGGGAGAAGAGCAGAACGATCTTTAACATCAAGAAAATCCTTCAGTGTCGTTCTTTGCTCTTCCTTCAATGAAGAAATCCTCTCCAGTTCTGATTGGTCCGTGCTCTGGCTTGTCGTACACAAACGCATTACTTGAAGCCTGACTAGATGGATTTTCCTGTGATCTGTGATCTGCGATTCTCGCGTGATCTCGTGGTATTGCGAAAAACCAGTTGCTGTGCAAGGTATAGTGTAAGTTACTTTTCATTTTTATGTTTCATTTTCCCCGTGTCCACAGACGTGTAAATGGATGAGCTGTGATTCAGCTGCTGTCTGTGAGACATCGAGGGGGGAGCACCAACACGGGGGGGAAGTGTGAGTATCTGTGTGTGAGTAAAGTACAGCCTGAGGAGAGGATCAGAGCATATTAACACCTAATGGTGGAAAAAAAAAACAACTTCATCATTTCACTTGAGCAGTGAAGGTGTGAACTGCCGGCTTTGCAGCTGCCGCGCTGCAGCTTCAGTTCCCTCCATGTAAACTGTAAATAATTGATGTCGCCCCTCAGACGTGATTATGACGGCATCGATTCTCACACAACAGGTTTTCTTTTTTCTTCTTTGCTCTGTATGGATGCCAATAAGCTTTCACCACCTCATGCAGCGGTGGTTTCTAACGGGAGGATTAAACTAACTGTCCTGTGACATCATCAGTGACATAGATAGATAGATAGATAGATAGATAGATAGATAGTAACTTTATTGATCCCGAGGGAAATTCAAGTATCCAGCATCACAGTTCCATAGTGCAAACATATTAGTAAAAACGTCACAGGTAAGTAGTACACATGTTAGTAAAAACGTCACAAGGTGAGTAGTACACATATTAGTAAAACGACACAGGTAGTAACAAGACACATGTAAGTAATACAGAGTTTAAAACAAAATATGCAATGTGCAGAAGAACTGTTAAAAATTAATATAGTGCAGGGTAAACAATTGAGATACAGGACTATTTAAAGAAAAAGTGAATGTAGTGCAGAAAGAATCACGGAATGTTGTCATGGTCATGTCATAAATGATGATGTCACATACACTGTGACATCATCAGTGACATCACGGAACAACGTCGAAAGTTTACTTATAGAACCCCCGTTACGCCCATCAATCAGGCATTATGTGTCATGGAAGGTGATGATTCCTGGACGGTGCTCCAGTGAATATTCACTTTATCCAACTTTACCCCGATGATCCTGGGAGCTGTGTTGTGGTGGGACATAAGCTCTCGGGGGAGGGGACAGCTCGGGGTCTCCCTTGTCCGGGCGAGGTTGCTTCAGGCAATTAAGTCTGATTAATTGAAGTCTGTGAATAAGTATTCACGTGCACGACCTCTCTGGTGGGGAAGGAACCGCAGCTGGTGTGGGAGATAGCTCCGGTTCTGGAACCAAACTCCTGGAGAGGAAATCTCTGATTGTTGTGTGTGTGCTTATGCACCAAACAGCAGCTCAGAGTACGCAGCCTTCTTCGAGTCTCTGGCTTGCTTGCTTGGCTAGAAAAGGGCGCCAACTGGGGACTCTATAGTTCTCCTGGGGGTCTTCAAGGCTCACGATGGAGACACCTGGAGGGGGGTTTTACAAAGCTCTCTAGCTATATGCATCAGCAAATGACACCTCTTCATTAGGAGGAAATCTCTGATTGTTGTGTGCGTGCTTATGCACCAAACAGCAGCTCAGAGTACGCGGCCTTCTTGGACTCTCTCAGTGTGTTCCAATCCGCGTACTTCTGTACTTACACTTACTATTTTGAGTGCATAAGTGCGTTCACCCTGTGAAGTATGGCAAAATGCAGTGCACTCTAAGTACCCGGATGTTGTACTCAAAAATGGTCAAATCGTTTAGTGTGGAACGCTGGACACTTCTCACCCTCAACCGTCGTCATCTTGGCTACGTAGTGGAAGGGGCGGGACCACGATCACATTTCAAAAAACACAACACAGGCATTGACCTTGAATGGTTAAGGTTAGGCATTGACCTTGAATAGTTAAGGTTAAGCATTGATCTTCAATGGTTAAGGTTAGACATTGACCTTGAATGGTTAAGGTTAGACATTGACCTTGAATAGTTAAGGTTAGACATTGACCTTGAATAGTTAAGGTTAGACATTGACCTTGAATAGTTAAGGTTAGGCATTGACCTTGAATGGTTAAGGTTAGACATTGACCTTGAATAGTTAAGGTTAGGCATTGACCTTGAATGGTTAAGGTTAGACATTGACCTTGAATAGTTAAGGTTAGGCATTGACCTTGAATGGTTAAGGTTAGACATTGACCTTGAATAGTTAAGGTTAGGCATTGACCTTGAATAGTTAAGGTTAGGCATTGACCTTGAATAGTTAAGGTTAGGCATTGACCTTGAATGGTTAAGGTTAGGCATTGACCTTGAATAGTTAATGCATACTTTTCTTCTACTTTTAGTACACACTGCAGCTGCCCTTTAAAAAGTACATACTGTTGCATGCATGTATGCATACTTCTTCATAACTTTGACCCTCTTGCTCATATACCTTTGCAGAGGATTGTGGGTCAGAATAGCCAGAAAAGCATTGCTTTAGCTTGCATACTGCAAAATGCAGTAGGACATCCTGGTATTTTTGGCATACTGCATTTGACATACTATGTATTGGGACATGCTAAATCTTTTTCTGGCATACTAAATAGTATGGTAGTATGGGTATAGGAACGCACAGGAGGAGTGAACTTTAAAAAAATGAAACAGGAAACAGACTAATGACAGATTACAGTTTATTATATTCTGTTTGTACGCCTCCTGGCGTTTCGGAGCACATTGCAACGATCAACGCGCTGAGTATTAACACCGCTGTGCATGCTCATAGTTCCATCTATGAAGGCCCGTGCCACGGCGTCTCGTGCAAGAATAAACAAAGTTTAACTCTTGTTTATCAACCTGCCTAAATCCTCTATTCTTTCACCTCTATTTGACAAATCAGTATCTCATCACGTTTTCTTTATTAATGCAGAACACTGGGACTAGAATACTAACCATGACCCGCCAGATGGTTTATTACACAGAACCACGTAAAAGACGTCGTTGGAAACTGTTTGGAAAAAGACAAACCCTTTCAAATCATACTTGGCAGGTGATTGGATGAAGCATCTGTCAATCAAACTCTTGCTGAAGCCAGTGGGGAGAAGAGCAGAACGATCTTTAACATCAAGAAAATCCTTCAGTGTCGTTCTTTGCTCTTCCTTCAATGAAGAAATCCTCTCCAGTTCTGATTGGTCCGTGCTCTGGCTTGTCGTACACAAACGCATTACTTGAAGCCTGACTAGATGGATTTTCCTGTGATCTGTGATCTGCGATTCTCGCGTGATCTCGTGGTATTGCGAAAAACCAGTTGCTGTGCAAGGTATAGTGTAAGTTACTTTTCATTTTTATGTTTCATTTTCCCCGCGTCCACAGACGTGTAAATGGATGAGCTGTGATTCAGCTGCTGTCTGTGAGACATCGAGGGGGGAGCACCAACACGGGGGGGAAGTGTGAGTATCTGTGTGTGAGTAAAGTACAGCCTGAGGAGAGGATCAGAGCATATTAACACCTAATGGTGGAAAAAAAAAAAAACTTCATCATTTCACTTGAGCAGTGAAGGTGTGAACTGCCGGCTTTGCAGCTGCCGCGCTGCAGCTTCAGTTCCCTCCATGTAAACTGTAAATAATTGATGTCGCCCCTCAGACGTGATTATGACGGCATCGATTCTCACACAACAGGTTTTCTTTTTTCTTCTTTGCTCTGTATGGATGCCAATAAGCTTTCACCACCTCATGCAGCGGTGGTTTCTAACGGGAGGATTAAACTAACTGTCCTGTGACATCATCAGTGACATAGATAGATAGATAGATAGAGAGATAGATAGATAGATAGATAGATAGTAACTTTATTGATCCCGAGGGAAATTCAAGTATCCAGCATCACAGTTCCATAGTGCAAACATATTAGTAAAAACGTCACAGGTAAGTAGTACACATGTTAGTAAAAACGTCACAAGGTGAGTAGTACACATATTAGTAAAACGACACAGGTAGTAACAAGACACATGTAAGTAATACAGAGTTTAAAACAAAATATGCAATGTGCAGAAGAACTGTTAAAAATTAATATAGTGCAGGGTAAACAATTGAGATACAGGACTATTTAAAGAAAAAGTGAATGTAGTGCAGAAAGAATCACGGAATGTTGTCATGGTGATGTCATAAATGATGATGTCACATACACTGTGACATCATCAGTGACATCACGGAACAACGTCGAAAGTTTACTTATAGAACCCCCGTTACGCCCATCAATCAGGCATTATGTGTCATGTAAGGTGATGATTCCTGGACGGTGCTCCAGTGAATATTCACTTTATCCAACTTTACCCCGATGATCCTGGGAGCTGTGTTGTGGGGGGACATAAGCTCTCGGGGGAGGGGACAACTCGGGGTCTCCCTTGTCCGGGCGAGGTTGCTTCAGGCAATTAAGTCTGATTCATTGAAGTCTGTGAATAAGTATTCACGTGCACGACCTCTCTGGTGGGGAAGGAACCGCAGCTGGTGCGGGAGATAGCTCCGGTTCTGGAACCAAACTCCTGGAGAGGAAATCTCTGATTGTTGTGTGTGTGCTTATGCACCAAACAGCAGCTCAGAGTACGCAGCCTTCTTCGAGTCTCTGGCTTGCTTGCTTGGCTAGAAAAGGGCGCCAACTGGGGACTCTATAGTTCTCCTGGGGGTCTTCAAGGCTCACGATGGAGACACCTGGAGGGGAGTTTTACAAAGCTCTCTAGCTATATGCATCAGCAAATGACACCTCTTCATTAGGAGGAAATCTCTGATTGTTGTGTGCGTGCTTATGCACCAAACAGCAGCTCAGAGTACGCGGCCTTCTTGGACTCTCTCAGTGTGTTCCAATCCGCGTACTTCTGAATTTAACATTAGATTAGTTTAACATTCGGGTTAATTTAACATTAGGTTAATTTAACATTAGGTTAATTACACATTAGATTAGTTTAACATTAGGTTAATTACATGTATTGTCATGAGAATGTGATGTCATGAGAATGTGATGACATCACAATGTGATGTCATGTATTGTCATGAGAATGTCATGTCATGAGAATGTGATGACATCACAATGTAATGTCATGTATTGTCATGAGAATGTGATGTCATGAGAATGTGATGACATCACAATGTGATGACATGTATTGTCATGAGAATTTGATGTCATGAGAATGTGATGACATCACAATGTGATGACATGTATTGTCATGAGAATGTGATGACATCACAATGTGATGTCATGTATTGTCATGAGAATGTGATGTCATGAGAATGTGATGACATCACAATGTGATGTCATCACATTCTCATGACAATACATGTCATCACATTGTGATGTCATGAGAATGTGATGACATCACAATGTGATGACATGTATTGTCATGAGAATGTGATGTCATGAGAATGTGATGACATCACAATGTGATGTCATGTATTGTCATGAGAATGTGATGTCATGAGAATGTGATGACATCACAATGTGATGTCATCACATGCTCATGACAATACATGTCATCACATTGTGATGTCATGAGAATGTGATGACATGAGAATGTGATGACATGAGAATGTGATGTCATGTATTGTCATGCGAATGTGATGTCATGTATTGTCATGCGAATGTGATGTCATGTATTGTCATGAGAATGTGATGACATCACAATGTGATGTCATGAGAATGTGATGACATCACAATGTGATGTCATGAGAATGTGATGACATCACAATGTGATGTCATGAGAATGTGATGACATCACAATGTGATGTCATGAGAATGTACCAAGCCGGTGACGTTCAAGTTTTGGCAATCCGCCAGTGAAGATCAAGTTTTGGCAAGCCGCTGAAGTTCAAGTTAGTTTAACATTGGGGTTAGTTTAACATTGGGGTTAGTTTAACATTGGGGTTAGTTTAACATTAGGTTAGTTTCACATTAGGTTAGTTTAACATTGGGGTTAGTTTAACATTAGGTTAGTTTCACATTAGGTTAATTTAACATTAGATTAGTTTAACATTCGGGTTAATTTAACATTAGGTTAATTTAACATTAGGTTAATTACACATTAGATTAGTTTAACATTAGGTTAATTACATGTATTGTCATGAGAATGTGATGTCATGAGAATGTGATGACATCACAATGTGATGTCATGTATTGTCATGAGAATGTGATGTCATGAGAATGTGATGACATCACAATGTGATGTCATCACATTCTCAAGTCTCACCAGGTCTAGACGATAACGTAACTCTCTGCGGAGCCCCTTCACTTCACAAGACACGGGAAACCTCTGTGGGTCGGGAGGAGCTGCAGCAGTTATTTCTGTGTGTACTGTGCGCGCGTTCACGTGGAGGTGGAGCGAGCCGGACCGGTGAGAACGAGCGCTGTGTGCAAACAGGCAGGAGCAGAGCTGCTGCGCGCTCGCGTACCCACACGCGAGCGCGCATGGGATACCGACCCGTTAAGATTTATGCGCGTGATAAGTTACAAATAGTCCCTTTAAAATTAGGTTAGTTTAACATTCGGGTTAATTTAATATTCGGGTTAATTTAACATTAGGTTAGTTTAACATTAGGTTAGTTTAACATTAGGTTAGTTTAACATTAGGTTAATTTAACATTAGGTTAGTTTAACATTAGGTTAATTTAACATTAGGTTAGTTTAACATCCTTCTTTTATTTCTCTTTATATTTCCACATTTATTTTCATATTCTTTTACAGATTTGTTCTTCTTTTCATGGCACTCCTATGACTCCATAGAATTCAGTTTCTACACCCACTTCATAATGTAATGCAGTTACAACAGTTTCTGGAAAATATACAGTGGATATTTTTTTTTTTTTTTTTTTTTTTTTTAAAACACAGGTGTAACTAATGTGGTTTCTAGTGGTGTCAGCTCCAGCGTCCTGGTGTGTTGTGTTGAGTCTTACTGACACGGCTAAACCAAACAGAGCCGTTCCTAATGTCATTGGTTACACCTGTGTTTTCCTGCGGTGACAAGCGCCGGTTATAAACAGATGAGGTGAGTTAATCGAGCGTGGGCACCCTTTACAAGTTCAGTGTGTTTTCACAGAATAAAATCTGGAAGCTTCCGTCGTCCCAACACATTTAAAACCCCTCTGCAGATTGTTATCTCCCTGCCTGGAACAATGAACTGCTGTCAGGGGCCAAATGAGACTAATTGCGTCGCATTATGTGATGTGTCACCTGACAACACTTCATCAATAGGTGATGAGGCAGCGAAGCAACAGCTCAGCGCTGACACAGAGTCAGTTTACACACAGAGAGGTTGAGTTTCCAGCAACAACAAAGCTCTGCTCATCTCCTGTTACCTCGTGACTCGTATGTTTGTGTTTCCTCAGGTCCATACGAGAACTTCTACGCATCTGTGCAGGAAAAGAGAAGGTCTCCTACACTCTGAAGGTTTGACTTTTTATTCAGTCACACTTTTCATGTGAAGCTCTGAAAATCAGATAAATGTTGGTGAAAATGAACCAACTTTGGGCGAGGAAAAACAAATCTAAAATGTTCTCTCATCTCACTGTTGATGATCCGGTTTGGCTTATCAATAATATAAAATATTAGTTTGTTATTTATTGGTCTTTTAATGAAAAATGTTTGTTCTAATTTGCCCAAACTTCCAGAGGTTTTACAAACAAAAGACACCATAGTCTCCTCCAGTAGCTGCGTTTCCATTCACTTATATTTATGCTCATTTTTTATTTCATTTCAAAATTTATTTTGAACATGTAAAATAAAATAAAAAATTTTTTAAAAAAAGGAGTGAGAAGAAGTACAAACTTATTTAATCCCACCTCTTCTCCATAAATCATTCATTGATAATTAACCAGCTTCCTTATTGAGATAAACATATACTCTAATTAATTTTCCTAAATATAATAAATATAACCTTTTATCTCTGTCATACAAAAATATAAATTTATTACTGATATAATTATCCTTATCAAAATATAAATTCATTATCAATCAAGAACACCAATTCATTACTTATAATGTATCTTAATCAAAATACAAATGTATTACTTACGTATTTATCTTTTACACTGGCTTGAGGTGTTTTTTGTTGACAAAGAGTTGATGTGTTAAACTCTGTTTACACGTAGCCTATATTATATATTATATACTTTATATCTCCAACTTCTGACCAAACTATGCAGTTTATTCGCTCCAAACCAGTTGATGGAAACGCTCCCAACACTTATTTTTTTTACGACATTTCAAAAATTTTGCTTAAAATTTGCTGAATGAAAACACGTATTTTTGTAGGCTAACAGGAAGTTAGCATCGCTCTGGTTCTGTTGAAGATAAGATGCCCCGACCTTGGGCCAGCAAAAGATAGAGCATCCGTCTTCAGCGTTTTTATCTTTATCATGATTGAAACTATTGGAGTTCTCAAAAATCAGGTTAAAAGTTTAATGCAATAGAGTTTATTCTTTCACAAGACGTAACCTGTTGCTCTCCTCGCTGTCTTTACTGGCCAGTTCATCCAAGTGCAGCATTATGTCAGAAGCTGTTGTATTTTTTATTTTAACACTATTTTTGATTATGTAGAATTTAACATTAGCTGTGTAAAAATACATGATGTATTTGATTGTCTTTAAGTTTATATTTTAACCAAAAAACACCCTAGTAAAGGAAGATTTTCCACAACAGTTCCCTCCACTAACAGCCAATGGGATTGTTCCGTTGGGTTTTGCAGAAAGCTGCACACGTTTATAATACTTACACCTTTTGTTCAGTAAGATAATCTTCTTAAATGAACACCACTTTATGATTTTTTTGAAGTGTGAAGGCAGTCGCCAGAATTAAAAGCTAATGTTAGGCTATAAACGAACTACACCACGGTCACATGAGCATTAGAATAAACACAACGAGGCGTGATGATGTTTGATCGTCTCATTTAGACACTTGTTAGCAACTGACTTTTTTAAGACACATAAAGGCTTCAAAACTCATGAGTGGGGTATTTAGTGATGTGTTTTATATCGTAGAACAAACCGTTAAAATCTCTTCAGCTTGTGTTAACCACAGACCTTATTTCAGATATCTAACTAAAAACAGGAAGTGAGGGAGGGAACAGGAAGTGATAAACAAATAAAGGGTTAACTTCTCTGCACTTGATGATGATTTTTCTCTGGTCAGAACGTGAACTTCACTAAACAAACAAATGTACTTTTGCTCATTTTCAGATCTCGATGTTGGAGATTTACAACGACAGTCTCAACGACCTTTTGACCAAAAGCCCCGGCGCCGCTCTGGATATCAGAGTCCAGGGGAAGTCGGTGTCGGTCCCGGGACTGACCCAGATCCAGGTGCAGACCGAGGCCGACATCCTCGACGTCATGGAGACGGGTGAAAAGAACCGAAAGATCGCCTCGACCAAGATGAACATCCAGAGGTTCTGCTCTGCTCCCAACACGATGTGATGAAGCTCAGAATGATGTTATGAGTGACGTGGCGTTCTGTCCTTCCTCCTCAGCTCTCGGTCTCACCTGGTGGTGGCGCTGCAGGTCGAGGGTTCAGACGAAGTGTCGGGTCTGACGTCTCGCGGCACGCTGACCTTGTGCGACCTCGCTGGATCTGAGCGGATCTCCAAGACCGAAGCTGAGGGTCAGAGGCTGGTGGAGGCGGCCGCCATCAATAAATCACTGACAGCGCTGGGACAGGTGAGCCGACCCGCCGAGGACTCACCTGCTCTGGTTCCACTGATCCATTTAAACACTGTAGTTCCACTCTCAGGTTAAGCTTGTAAACATCCCCCAGATACTGATGCAGGTAGTCCTCGTAGTTTCACTGTTCTCATTGTGAACCACGTACAGAAAGGTCCGATCCATTCTCCTGAATGAGTGTTTCTGAGTGAGGTCAAAGGTCGCTGTTGTGTGTCCTCCAGGTGTTCAACGCTCTGAAGTGTAACGCCCTCCACATCCCGTTCAGGAACTCCAGACTCACCCACCTCCTGCAGCCGTGCCTCAGTGGAGACGCCAAGGTAAACCACCTCAAACTGAAGCCTCCCTTCACCTCAAACCGACCTTTACACCTTTACAATCCAAACAACCACACCTGTAGTTACCATTATTAATGTAAAATCAATCAATCAATCAAACTTTATTCATATAGCACCTTTCAAACACGTTCAAAGTGCTGGACAGACCATTGACAAAAATATAGAGTAATAAAAAAGGCTTTAGAGACTAATGCACCAAAACAACCAAGATAAAAGTTCATTGAATAAAAAAGCAATAAAAGATATAAGGTATTTAAGATAATAAACGATAATAAATAAAATACAAGGAAATAAAAATAGCAATTAAAATAAATAAATACAAATTATGAAACAACACAAAATGAGCAGATTGTATTAAAATAATTACATTTTAATAAAATAAAATAAAATAAAAGAGATAATAATGATCAGCAATAAAATGTTGATTAAGCAAAATAGAGTGAAATAAACACTATAATGATGATGATAAATAAAATAAGTATAAACAATAAAACCATAAAATTATAAAACACGACCTAAAAGCCAGACTAAATAGATGGGTTTTAGTTTACGTTTAAAAACATCAATATTTCCTCTGGAGATTGTTTCTGTTCTGCTTTGTGGAACAACTGAAAGAGAAGAACCGGAGGATCTGAGGGACCTTAAGTTCCTGGTTCATAAACCAAAAGCATTTCTGCAAGGTAGTCTGGTGCGAGCCACGTAGTGCCTTATAAACTAATCAATACGAAAACTAACAGGTAACCAGTGTAAAGACTTTAAAACATGCGTAATGTGTGCTCTCCTTCTGGTTTCAGTCAGCACTCGTGCAGCAGAATTTTGAATTAATTGTAGCTGATTTATTGTATTATATTGTATAGAGCGTTACAGTAGTCCAGCCTGCTGGTTATAAAAGCATCAGTCTCTCTGTGTTGCTCAGAGAGAGCAATGGCCTCCCTTTGGAGATGTTCTTCAGATGATAAAATGCTGTTTTTGTGCATGAAATTAACTCCTAGATTTAAAAAAAAAAAAAAAAAAAAAACTCCTAGATTTCTTGCTTCTGGACTTGGCTTGAGTCCTTGTGGAGGCCAGTTTCTCTCGCTGAGTCTCTGAACCAATTATCATTACTTCTGTTTTGTCCTGGTTGAGCTGTAAAAGGTGTGAACTAAGATGCATTAGCAGTTGGGATGCACAAAAAGGAAACCAAACAGCTCGCAAAGTACCGTCCTATCTCTGCTATCATTGGCGGAGACGCTGCTACAGTACAGTATGTTCCTGAGAGCTGAGTAGACCTACTATGTCACTGCTCCATGATTTTGTGAATGAGTTATACGGCACCTTTAATATTTGTGACCTTGTATTGTTCTTCTCTATCTGACATAATGAAATAGTTTAAATGAGTGTGTAGACTATAGAGCTCCTTCTAATTAACACAGTTGATTGTAACAGTATTAATATTGTGTTTTATTCACATTGATCTGCATCGACACCTCTTCAATCCTTTTCACCCAGTGAGATATCATTAATCTGTTACTTACAGTCTGTTATAATGTCAATATGTTTGTTTTCAGAATAAGTAATCAATAGATATTTTGCCGATTCATTTCTAAATAAAATTCTGTT
Organism: Sebastolobus alascanus; assembly: GCA_916701645.2. NCBI lineage: Eukaryota > Metazoa > Chordata > Actinopteri > Perciformes > Sebastidae > Sebastolobus > Sebastolobus alascanus. Next base: position 116,770 of record CAKAOJ020000462.1, read on the forward strand.
CAGTGATTTTGTTTTCAAAAGGTATGAATCACTAAATCTGTACTCATCTTCCATAAACTGTTCATCAGCTGCAGCTTCACAGCGTTGTGTTTTTTTTAACTTAAACATCTGTCTCCTCTGGTTCCTCTGCAGTGCTGCGTGTTTGTGAACGTGAGTCCAGACACGAAGGACGAGGCGGAGACTCTCAGCACGCTGCAGTTCGGTTCCACCATTCGGCAGGTCGCGCTCGGAAAAGCGACGCAGAACATCGTGCCGGCTAAAAACAACAAGACTGTCAAGTAGACGGAGAGCAGGTGTCGGACACAACATTTATTTATTCAGCAGACACAGCTGGAAGATGCTTTTTGTTCTTTCATGCAGTGCTGCTTATAGTTTAAGTGATAAATTTAACATGTCTAAATGTATCTCTGCTGATTGAATGTAAATTATAAGCAAGTAAAGGTTGAACTGCAGCTTCTGAAAAGGCTTCCGATGGCTGTTAAAGTGCATGTTCAGGGTGCACGAGTGGGTTAATTATGGCTGGTTTAAGTGCTGAAAAGAAAGATAATCTCTGCAGGTTTTGCACGGCGGTGGTGCACACAGGACAACTAGTCTGATGAAGAATTGTCCAAAAACAAAGAAGTCCACCGTCGTCTAGCTGCAGGAGCTTCTGCTCTTCAGCAGCTGGTTGAGGACGCTGCTCTGTTTCAGCGCTCGGAGGTTGGAGACGTCCTCCGCGATCACCGGGACGTCCTCGCGCCTCGTCTCTTCACCTTCACCGTCGTCGCTGTCCGACAGCGTACACAGGAGGGCGTCGTTCTCGTATGTGGGGAAGTAATACCTGAGGAGAGATGGAGGTCAGCGCTTTACTTAAATACACTTCTAGGTTTTTTTTTGCAGAGTCGCTGCGTGTCTTAGCAAGGCACGCCCTGCAACTTAATGTGTTTATCTGTTGAAAAAATTTAAAGTATTTAATACTCTTATCGACATGGGAGTGGACAAATATGCTGCTTTATGCAAATGTAAAGGGGAGACTCGTTGGTACCCAGAGAACCCATTTACATTCACATATCGGGAGGTCAGAGGTCAAGGGACCCCTTTGAAAATGGTCATGACAGTTTTTCCTCGACAAAACTTAGCGCAAGTTTGGAGCGTTATTCAACCTCCTTCATGACAAGCTAGTATGTTTTTTTTTGGGACATTTTTCTGAATTTTTTTTTTACTTTTTTTGGTCATTTGTCTGACTATTTTGGGACATTTTTTCCACATATTTCAGACATTTTTTGTACATTTGTTTGACTTTTTTTCAGACATTCTTTTCCACATATTTTGGAGATTTTTTTTAACTTTTTTCAGACATTTTTCTGACATTTTCTGACCTTTGTCTCAGCCATTTTTTTCCACATTTTTCAGACAGGTCAAGGGACCCCTTTGAAAATGGCCATGCCAGTTTTTTTTTTTAGGTTTGAGCGTTATTTAACCTCCTTCATGACAAGCTAGTCTGACCTGGTTGGTACCGATGGATTCATCAGGTTTTCTAGTTTCATATGATTCCAGTATCTTCACTCAAGCTTTAAAACTGAGCCGCTACAACCTAAAAATCACAAGTTGCGTTAATGCGTTAAAGAAATTAGTGGCGTTAAAACAAATTTGCGTTAATACATTATTATCATGTTGACTTTAATTATCATCTTTCTCCTCTGTCATTATGTCTTTGCATTACGTTACCCGCTCGCTAGCTTGCTAAATTGTTAGCCTCGGTGGCTTCTAGACGCCGACAGTAGCGTCCATGTTGCCATTGCTTAGCAACGGTGTTCTCACGACTTAACCACATGAACGCCAAGAAAATCACGACTTCCCATGTCGTAACCACAAGCTCTCACTACTAAACTACAGTACCCATAATGCTTTGGCCCGGGAAGTGTCGTGGAGAGAAAACTGTTTAATATCGGACTAGAACCAAAAGCTATATTGTAGAATATCCAACAGTGGCGCCTCGTAGTGGAAGGACGTCCTCCCTCACTGGCTTCCCACCGTCAGCACCAAGCTGCAGGTACGTCTGAACACCAACATGAACATTTACCATAAAGTAATAAAAAGCTCGAGTACAGCCGCTGGACTCACTGTGGTTGGTTCCAGGTGGACACGTCCGGCAGCTTCATCACGTGACCTTCAGCCTGGATGTGACGGAGGACGGCGTCTCTGGAGTCGAACGTCTCCTGGCAGCCGTAGCAGCGGCTCTGGTGGATCTGACGCCGGATGAAGTTCACCAGTTTGACCTGCTGGTAGAAGCGGAGATCTAAAGGGAGGACACGGCAGAGCGGGACGTTAACGTGAGCGTGCATACTCATAATCACATGTTACATCAACAACAACCTAAACCACAACAAAGAAATAAGATGTACATATAACAGTAACTGTGAATTAAAAAAAAAAAAACATTCAAGGATAGAAAAAAAGGTAATAATAATAAAAAATAAATAAATAAAAATTATAATAATTATATTTATGAATAAAAATAAATAAATAATATGTACATATAACAGATAGTAACTGTAAATTAAAAAACAAACTATTCAAAAACAAAGGAGAGAAAATAATGTTAAAATAACAAATATAAATAAATAAATAAAAATTATAAAATTTAAATTATAATAATTATTATATAATTAATTCTTATTATTCATTTTTTAAATTTTATTCTATTTTTTTATTTATTAATTTTTTTCAATTTTGAATACTGATGTTGTTCTCTCTTGTGTACATATTGTGTTTGTTTCTAAGCTTAATAACTTAAAAATTGGTTTATAAACTATTGTAATTACAAACTGTAAATTGCATGAATGAAACAACCTCGAAAAAAAGTGGAAAAAATAAAGTATAAAAAAAAAGAAAATTATAATGATTATATTTATGAATAAGAATAAATTAAATAAATATAAATTAATTAATTAATTAATTAATTAATTAATTAATTAATTAATTAATTAATTAATTAATTAAATAAATTCACACACACACCAGATTCCCAGCACCTACTTATGTCCCTGTGGTCCTGCCACCCACATAGGACAGACACAGAGTACGTACTGTGTGATTCACACAACATGTTAAACACTAAAGTATGTTTCCTTTAATCATGGTGATGATCATCATCATGTGTCTCTGACTCTGCTCTTTGTTTTCTAATGTGGTTTTACTCACTGAGCTCCGTCCTCAGATTATGGAGGTCAAAGCCATGAGATCCCTAAAAAAAAAAAAAAAGGAGGAACAATAATCAATTAAGATTAAAATCTGTCTCTGTGTCTTAAAGGAATAATTTCAGGTACATTAAGTATCTGCAACTATCTGAAGGGTTTGTTGCTGTACCTTCATGTGTGAGTAGATCTGGTCCATCGTCTCTGACTGGTGATCACAGAACAGACACACAGCAGAGACCGGATGAGCCCGCCAGTCCGACCAATCGCTGTGGAGAACACACACAGAGAGACGTCAGACTAAAATAAAGTCTGAGATGAATGAAGCTGAAGACGCCGTCCTCAGAAAGGTTCCCACTTACTCATCTCCGTCGTCTACCATCTCCCGGTCGTCCTCACTCTGCACCTCCTCCCAGGTCTTCCCCAGCTCCTGACCGGAGGACAGACGGAGACATTAGGAAATTCTGTACAGACATTCGTGGGACTTTTGGGTTTCCTCTGACTTTTCTTCTGGCACCACCATCAGGTCAGTATTTAGCTTCATGCTGCCGGTCCCTCTTCAGTATTATTATTATTATTCCTCCCTGGAAATCTGCCTTCCCGTGCATGAAAATGAACCAAGCTTTGCACGTAGGTCCAGTCCGATGCTAAACTTCCTCAGCTGGCTTTGTGAGCCGATAGTCCTGATGGTGGCGCTGCAGCAAAGTTTAAAACTTTGAAAATTCAAAACAAATCAGCCGTATTTGCTACAACTCTGCAACTTCCACCAAGATGTTCAGATGCTTCGACCTCACAGGAATTATGAATCCATCACTCTGTTTCCCTGCGCTGCATCTTCAGACTGGCCTCCACAAACCATCCAGACAGATTATTGATTTATCACAAATTGAGCTCACAGTGCATCAAACAGACAAAACTCAGTGTGTGTGTGTGTGTGTGTGTTGGAGTTTTACCAGGTAGTTGATGACGTAGAATCGGTCGTAGATGCGGTTGTTGGCGTTGATGCGGCGGTGAGCTTTCTTCCTCATGTGATCCTTCAGAGTGGTTTTATCCCTGAAGGTTTTCTCACAGTACAAACACTGCAGACTGACAAGAGGACACAAAATAAAATCATAAAGGATATACGTAAATAAATATCAATAAATAATTAATACATAAATAGCAATAAATAATAATAAATAAACAAATAAATAATAAATAATTAAAATATAATAAGTAAATAAACCAATAAATAATACGTAAATAACAATAATAATAAATCAATAAATAAACAAATAAATAATTAAAACAAATAAAAATACATAAATAACAATAATAATAATAAATAAACAAATAATAAATAATTTAGAAAATAAATAAATACATAAATAACAATAATAAATAATAAAATACATAAATAACAATAATAAATCAATAAACAAATAAATTATAAATAACAATAATAAATAATAAAATACATAAATAACAGTAATAATAATAAGTAAATAAACCAATAAAAAAATAGAAAATACATAAATAACAATAATAATAATAAATAAACAAATAAATAATAAAATGTGAATAAAGTATAAAATATTTCTGATTGTGAAACACAGTTAACTGGGACTGAAGGTCGTCAGGTTGAACATATTCTCATGTTTCGTGTGAGTACATGGTGAGAATAAAGGGACAGAAAAACAGATGTGTGTGTTCTGTGTTGTGGGTTTTATCGGTACTTGTGACCTCCTCGGTGTCGTAATAAAGACGGAGACATACTGTCTTCACTGTCTCAGCTCTTACTTGTCCAGTTTGCTCTGCAGAGTGTCCAGAAACTGGTCGCAGTAGACGATGTTGTCCGGCAGTCCGATGCTGAAGGAATGTTCTCTGGCCATGTGGTTCAGCAGCGACGACCTGGAAACACCACAGTGGGAGGAATTTATTTTATTTTTATGAAACTATTTATAATGAGTCGTTTTTAAAGAATGACGTCTTCAGTAGGAACCAGTGGAGTTGATGCTGAGAGCCAAAGACATTGTTGGTTTATGAAATTTGTCAATAACTTTAGTGTTAGAGCTAGAGAGAAGTTATAGATATCATACGGTATTTACTGATCTTTCTAACATTCAGCACCAGCTGATGGAAACCCGTTTGACGGACCTGTTTCCGCTGAACTCGTCGCTGCAGAACATGCAGAGACGATGGAAGCTGCTGTCGTCTCTCTCCTGCTGCTGCTGCTCCAGCACCTCCTCCTGTGGGAGAGCAACACCGTCAGAGAGACACCACAGAAGAAGAAGAAGAAGAAGAAAGGCACCGCCACCTTGGGCTTGGATCGGCTCGTCCAAAAACAAAAGGAACTAGTGAGTAAAGTCAGACAGACAGAAACAGAAACCGACTCCAGAGATGTTGGATTTGATGTCTGATCCTCACCAGTCGTTTCTGCTGCAGCTTCTCTCGGAGGATTCGGTCTTCTGGAAGGACGTCGCACAGCAGGAAGTAATCCTCCTGCGTCTCTGTGAGAACGAGTGGTTACAGGAGGACGAGCTTTCAATATTTACTTTGTTTAACAGCTTTTTTTTCCAAGATGAAGTCAAGATTAAGGCAACAACTAACAATTATTTTTCATTCATCGTTTAGCGACAAATGTCCGTCCCAGTCTCCAAGCTGATGTCTTTAAATGTTAGCCAAATATATTGAGTTTAATGTGATATAAAACAGAGAAAAGCAGAAAATCTCCATATCTGAGAGGCTGACAACTGTAATTTCATTGCATGAAAAATTACTTTAACGATTAATAGATTATCAAAACATTTGCAGATTGTTTTTCTGACGATCAGCTAATCGATTAGTCGATTCGAATCGTTGCAGCTCTGGTCGAGAAGATTGTTTAAGTCTGTTTATTTGAGCAGAGAAATGTACAGTTTGTTACATGTTTCAGTGATTTTTGCTAAGAATTTTAAGCGTTCACATAGAGAAGATCATAGATGTAAAGATGAGATAATCCTTATAAATTGAATGTTAACACCACATACTGTATCTATACCTTTAAACAGAGGGGGATTTTATTCAAAATGCATTTGGACTCAACTTGACAGCATGTATAGCCGACATTTCAAGTTATTGATCTTAAATCTTTTAAGAAAATGAACAGTAACAAGACTGGTATAGTCCTAATAAAATCCAGATATTTAAACTCACCAGTCTAAAGCTGATTTTCAGTGAGTGCTTCAACTTAAGAATAATGAACTTATTGCTGTGTGACACAATCATATCAGAGTTTCTATTGGCCCAAAGCTAACGTGGGAGTAATGGACACAATGTGCTGGTTTTATTGGTGCAAATGGTCCCCATCTGGAGATATGGACTTTTTAATGATGCAGCACAATTTTATAATTTATAGCAAATTATTTCCCGGACCCCACTTTGAGAATCACTGCTCTACTGGAGGAGACTCACCCGTGTGTGTCAGAAGAAGGTGAAGGTGAAGGTGAAGGTGAACTTACCGACGGGGCCGGTGGAGTTGGTCTTGAACACGCTGCAGAAATCTGTGACCGGCTGCTCCAAGAATCTGCCCTTCCAGTACAACATGTACCTGACGGAGGACGGACGGGAAACGCATCAGAACAGGAGACGCACCGCCAAGTGAGTGAGTGAGTGAGTAAGTGAGTAAGTAAGTAAGTTTGTAAGTAAGTAAGTAAGTTTGTAAGTAAGTAAGTAAGTTTGTAAGTAAGTAAGTTTTTAAGTAAGTTTGTAAGTGAGTAAGTAAGTTTTTAAGTAAGTTTGTAAGTGAGTAAGTTCGTAATTAAGTTTGTAAGTAAGTTCATAAGTGAGTAAGTTCGTAATTAAGTTTGTAAGTAAGTAAGTAAGTAATTTTGTAAGTAAGTAAGTAAGTTTTTAAGTAAGTAAGTAAGTAAGTTTGTAAGTAAGTAAGTAAGTAAGTTTGTAAGTAAGTAAGTAAGTTCATAAGTAAGTAAGTTTGTAAGTAAGTAAGTTTGTAAGTAAGTTTGTAAGTAAGTAAGTTTGTAAGTAAGTAAGTTTGTAAGTAAGTAAGTAAGTAAGTTTGTAAGTAAGTAATTTTTTAAGTAAGTTTGTAAGTGAGTAAGTACGTTTTTGAGTAAGTTTGTAAGTGAGTAAGTTCGTAATTAAGTTTGTAAGTAAGTTCATAAGTGATTAAGTTTGTAAGTAAGTACGTTTTTAAGTAAGTTCGTAAGTAAGTTCGTAAGTTCATAATTGAGTAAGTGAGTGAGTAAGTTCATAAGTAAGCAAGTTCGTTAGTAAGTAAGTTTGTAAGTAAGTAAGTAAGTTTTTAAGTAAGTTTGTAAGTAAGTCAGTAAGTTTGTAAGTAAGTAAGTTTGTAAGTAAGTCAGTAAGTTTGTAAGTAAGTCAGTAAGTTTGTAAGTAAGTAAGTTTGTAAGTAAGTTTGTAAGTAAGTAAGTTTGTAAGTATGTTTGTAAGTTTGTAAGTTTGTAAGTAAGTAAGTTTGTAAGTAAGTTTGTAAGTTTGTAAGTAAGTTTGTAAGTAAGTAAGTAAGTTTGTAAGTAAGTCAGTAAGTTTGTAAGTAAGTTTGTAAGTAAGTAAGTAAGTTTGTAAGTAAGTAAGTTTGTAAGTAAGTAAGTTTGTAAGTAAGTAAGTTTGTAAGTAATATTCATAAGTGAGTAAGTTTGTAATTAAGTTTGTAAGTAAGTAAGTTTTTAAGTAAGTTCGTAAGTAAGTTCGTAAGTTCATAATTGAGTAAGTGAGTGAGTAAGTTCATAAGTAAGCAAGTTCGTTAGTAAGTAAGTAAGTAAGTTTGTAAGTAAGTAAGTTTGTAAGTAAGTTTGTAAGTAAGTAAGTTTGTAAGTAAGTTTGTAAGTAAGTAAGTAAGTTTGTAAGTGAGTTTGTAAGTAAGTAAGTTTGTAAGTAAGTAAGTTTGTAAGTAAGTTTTTAAGTAAGTAAGTAAGTAAGTAAGTAAGTAAGTTTGTAAGTTTGTAAGTAAGTAAGTAAGTTTGTAAGTAAGTTTGGTCAGAGGAACCAACTCCACCAACTTTAGTAAAGTTGAGTTTACTAGTCATCATGGTTAGTCCTGCTGATCCTGTGAAAACAGTTAATGATGTCTTCTGAGGCTTGAAAGACGTGTACTTGGACATTTAACATGTAAGGAGGGTCAAAAACAGCCAGAATGATGACAGCAAACACACTCTGCTTCACAGTTAATAAATATGGGAACCTGACTACTGTGTGAAGTGAACCTGATTCAGGTCTCTTACTTTGGGAGGTCTGCGATGAGTTTAACATCAGCGACGACCAGCTTGTGCTCCAGCAGCAGGTGTTTGAGGAGGACGTCTTTCTGCTGCAGGGGGACGGACTCGGGGCAGAACAGACAAAGCACCGGCGGCTCTTCGCCGACTCTCTGCAGACTGGGAGAGCTGCTGCCATCGGCTGGCTGCTCGGGAAAACACAGCGGCTCCAGGATGCTGTCCTCACCTGAGGAGGGAGACGAGTCCAGGTTAGATCACAAAAACACACATTAGACCAACTCAGTGTGACTCCAGGAACACATGCAGGCTGTTCCACATGGACAACATGATAAACGTAGAACATATTATATCATTGGGTTTGTTTTATCTGAGAGGAAACTTGGTTGGGGGTGTTTAAAAATTTATTTTATCTATAAGATGCAAATCACAAGATTCAAAACTCTTTTTATTGAAAAGGTTCATGTCTAGAGAGAGCTGGGTTTCCTTCCTCAGTCTTTTTTGTTACCAACCTTAATGTGTCTGTAGCACTGAGTATAAAAACTGTTTAGTACAGACGTTTAGTTCCTTATTCCTTCATCAGACAGTTTCTTTCTGTTTCTAACAACTAAGTTCTTGTAAGGCTGCTTGTGTTAACACAATAATTGTCTTTTGCCTCTTTTGTTCAGAAAAAAAACCCAGGTTTTACACAAAAACATTCATATTTATCAAATCATATATTATTTAATTATATATTTATTATAATATTTCTCAATAGATAGATAGATAGTACTCCAATCAAATAGTAATACTATAGTGTAGAAATACTCTGTTACAAGTAAATGTCCTGCATTCTAAATCTTACTCAAGTAAAAGTACAAAAGTATTTAGTAAAACTACTCATTATGCAGAATGATATTATATTATAGGTATTGATGCATTAATGTGTTCATCACTTTAATGTTGCAGCTGGTAAAGGTGGAGCTCATTTTAATGACTTTATATACCGCTGGTAGTTTAATCTATAATAATACATCATAATGTATTAGTTGATTTATATTTTGTGTTATTATTTCTAAATATGTAAAGTGACTACAGCTGTCAGATGAATGTAGTGGAGTAGAAGTAGAAAGTAGCAGAAATTGGAAATACTCAGGTAAAGTATAAGTACTTCAAAACTGTACTTAAAGCTGCAGTATGCGATATTGGCGCAAATATGATTTAAAAAAAGTTATTTTTTGGAAAACGGCCGCTATATCGTGACAGTAGTACATGAAACAGGTAACCTGAGTTAAATCCTGTTCCTCTGTGTCCTACTGTGTCCTCCGGTGCTCCTAACGGCATCTGAAGGATTTCACTTACCGGAGAAAAACAAGGTCCGCTGCCAGCTGCAGTCTATGAGAGCCGGCTGTCAATCACTCTGAACTCCGACCAAACGGTGAAACTAGGCAGCGCTGATCAGATATGAATCAATATTCTGTTACTGTAATGCTTATTTCTCTCCTCAGATGTTCTCAGAATCATCTTGTAGTTACTGTTTAGCTGTAAAATGAGAAAGTTGGCCGCCATTGTAAAATCTGTTGAAGGAAGCCAAGTTCTGGTCACATGACCGGAGCACAGCCAATAGGAACGCTCTCTCTCTCTGAAATGACCTGTGATTGGTCAAAGTCTGCCGTCACGGGCTAGTTTTTTCTAAAGCCTGAAAACAGAGACATGAGGAGGAGCAGAAGTCTAGTTTTCTCTCAGAACACTTGAATTACAATATGCTGAAAGGTTATTATGGAATTTTTGCCAAATTATGCCAAAAAATTGTTGCCTACTGCAGCTTTAAATAAATGTACTTAGTTACTTTCCACCACTAGAGTTGATTTTACTGTGAAACCTTTTAACTGTTTTAAACTGAGCAGCCAGCAGGTCAGTTAACTACTTTAAAACAGTATATATTGTATATGTATATGCAGAGAGAAAACATGCTGCCTGTTAGCCTGTTAGCTGCTAACTGTTTAGCTTCTTTACAGACTGCAGAGCTGAACATGTTTCAGCTGAGTTCAGTCTGACGGACTCTGAGTTTCATCTAAAGCTGAATTAATGTATTTAAAGCACCAAACAGCGTCTTTAAATCCACAGAACCAGCTCACCGTCTCTGCTCCGGCTGCAGGCGGCCATCTCTGCTGTCACGTGGTCAAAACAGAACGCTGACGGACCAATCATAGGCTGCGGAATGTGCTGCGTTCAGGGTCTCCGGGTAAACGGAAACAGCGAGATGGTGCATTCAAGTGTCTTAAACACTTAAAAACTCGTGAGATTGCGATTGAATTGAGCTGAGCTGTTTTAAAAAATAGTGAAAATAGAAGCATTTACACATCGGTAGTTATTATAAGCCTACAAAATATAATTAAATCGTTATTTTCAGGTTAAAGCTATTGATTTGTAATTAGTTTCCACGTATTAAATTGATGCTGATCATAGAAGAAGAGATAAAGATGAATAGATGAGTTAGAAAAGATAGTTTGCACTTTGAGGAAATGTGGTTTGTCTAAAAGGGGCTGTGACTTATTTTATTTTATTTTATTTTATTGTGTTACATAAGTGAAATTAAGATAAATCACTTCTCAGATGATTACACGATGACTTTGCCTTCTAAACTTGTGCAACCCCTTGTTTTGTAAATTACTTGAAATTAACCTTGAAATTAGTAATTAATCTATCATGTGCAACTAATTGAAACACAGTAATCAGAGATGTTTGGCTTCCTGGGAGTTTGGGGACATTTTCCCATTTTACACAGCTGTAATCAGCTTTGAGAAAGAGATTTTTTACTTATAACTGTGAAGTTTCTTTGAGTATTATTTATGTGATCCAGTCGGTGACCACTAGGTGGCACAAACAGCCCAGTCTTCTTCCTCCTGCAGTCTGACTACTTTTCCTCACTTGTTGCTTTTTTTTTTACATTTCAAGTATTTCACTAAAATGTCAGATAGCGTGTTTTGTTTCTTCTCAATAAACATAATCATTTAAGTTATTAAAAACAGTTAATACAAAAAGCAACCAATATCAACTTTAACAATACTAATACTGTTAATAGCAGTCATCTTCTCCCAGATTTAATATTAACAAATTAAATAAAACCAGTGGTGTAAAGTAACTTTACTCAAGTGTTGTAGTTATTTACATGTTTAAGGTACTTGTAGCCTACTTTACTTGAATACTTCCATTTCTAATTCTACTGTACTAAAGTATTTCTACTCTACTACATTTATTACATCGACAGCTACAGTAAGTACTTTGCATATTAATAGTTAGTATAAAAATGCCATCATCATTGCATCTGCATAATGTGTACTTTTACTCGTGATACTTTAAGCATCTTTTCCTTGTAATAATTATGTTCTTTTACTAAGATAAGATAATAGATAAGATAGTCCTTTATTAGTCCCACAATAATAATAATAATAATAATAATAATAATAATAATACCAATAATACAATATTTAATATTTACAATATTTGATTATTTTTTTAAATGAACAACTTGTTTTAAAAAAATGTCAACTAATAAAGAATCATAGAATATATCAAGAAAAATGCTTATAAATCCTCGATGCATCTACATAATAAGAACCTTTACTTGTGGTACTTTAAGCATATTTTCCTTGTTATAATTATGTACTTTTACTAACGCGAGATTTTTACTTGTAATGGAGTATTTTTACATTTAGGTGCTTCAACTTTTACTAAAGTAAAGGATGCATGCATCACTGTACAAAAACATGAATTTGTAATAGATAAATAAATAAAAATGAATGATAATCAAATCAAATCAATTTATTTTATTTTGTATAGCCCAAAAAATCACAAATCACAAATTTAATAATAATCATATTCATAATAGATAACCAAGAATACAATATTTAATATTTACAATATTTATTTATTTCTAAAATAAACAATTGATTAAAAGATGTGATTGGCAACAAATAAAGGAACATAGAATACATCAAGAAAAAATGCTTAATAGTAAAAGTAAGACTGAAAATTCAGTTTTACATGTTTATCTAATCCCCCAAAACATAAGAGGAGATTCATGTAGAGGTTTGTTCCATTAGTGCGCTGATTAAAATGACATGACACCCTTTAAATCCACTGAAGTCCTTCCTTCACCCCTCTCTCTCTCTCTCTCTCTCTCTCTCTCTCTCTCTGTAGAGGCGGTGCTCTCTCGGCCTCCCTGAGGTGGTTCGTTGTGCTCCAGCAGGATTCTCAGGTGAGTTCAGGTGCTGCATTATTCACACGGAGCTCAGCGGCTCTAATTAAACCCTGGAGAGAAGCAAAGGAAGGCAGCCGCAGACAGACGCAGCCGGGATATGATGTGGATTTCTGATTTAGACCACAACTCCCAGATGAGGCACAGCAGACGTCACACTGTAGCTCCAGCAGCATCCAGCAGCATCCAGCAGCATCCAGCAGCATCCAGCAGCATCCAGCAGCATCCAGCAGCATCCAGCAACATCCATCAGCATCCGGCATCATCCAGCAGCATCCAGCAGCATCCAGCAGCATCCAGCAGCAACATCCAGCAGCAGCATCCAGCAGCATCCAGCAGCATCCAGCAGCATCCAGCAGCATCCAGCAGCAACATCCAGCAGCAGCATCCAGCAGCATCCAGCAGCAGCATCCAGCAGCATCCAGCAGCATCCAGCAACATCCAGCAGCATCCAGCAGCATCCAGCAGCATCCAGCAACATCCAGCAACATCCAGCAGCATCCAGCAGCATCATCCAGCAGCATCCAGCAGCAGCATCCAGCATCATCCAGCAGCATCCAGCAGCAACATCCGGCATCATCCAGCAGCATCCAGCGTCCAGCAGCAGCATCCAGCAGCATCCAGCATCCAGCAGCAGCATCCAGCAGCATCCAGCAGCAGCATCCAGCAGCATCCAGCATCATCCAGCAGCATCCAGCATCATCCAGCAGCAGCATCCAGCAGCATCCAGCAGCATCCAGCAGCAGCATCCAGCAGCATCCAGCAGCATCCAGCAGCAACCATCAGCATCCAGCATTATCCAGCAGCATCCAGCAGCATCCAGCATTATCCAGCAGCGTCCCATATGAACAGAGTTACAGCAGCTACATGCTTTCAAATGAAACAGGAGCATGTTTGGGAATCTGCCTCGAGTTCGGACGGCGTCCAGATTGAAACTCAGGTTGTTGAGATACCTGAAACTGAGGTCTTTGGTGGTTTTCTACATCAGTGATTCTCAAAGTGGGGTCTGGGCATTCTGCCAAAGGCTTCATAGTTCAACGAATAATATTTTATTAAAAGAAGCCTAAGATGAAAACATATGGAAACACTCTTCAGCTGCAATCAGCACCATGAACATCAGAACTAATTAAACGAGCTACTTCAGCAACAGAGTGCTGCACTAACATCTGGAATCACAACAGATGGACTAAACAAATACTCAAGACCGATCCAGCAAAGGTAGAAATATTCTGACTTTTTGCTCCAAAAACAAGTCGTGTCTAGAAGGTAACTCGCAATTTGGGAAACTCTCGCGAGACAGCACATTCTCTCTCCCAGCTCGTCAAATACGGAGTACCCCTCTTGCCGTATGGTTCGTGTGTTATCATGAGCGATCGCTTCGCTTCCCAGCATTGGACGCCTGATGAGCTGCCACTAGACACAAGACCAATTATTTATGATTGGACGAACTCTTTCCCTCCGTGGGCTGCTGCTTCCAGCTTTCAAACGGGAACCAACATGACGGCTCGTTTGGAAACTTTCTTCTCTTATATCACACAAATAGTCGGTCTCCTGGTTTAAAGTCTTGTGTTGCTTGGTGAACTTCACTATAACTTAGGCGTTCTAGAAGAGCACTCCACTGCTTTAACATTATCACTCACTACGGACAGGTAAAAAGCAGACCCATCATCTTTTTTATTTCGCAGAAAAAAACAGCCGCCTACACTACCCACAATGCAACTGGACCACCAACAGTTGCTGGAGGCTCTAGCCTGCAGCAGAGATGAGCAGCGGTCTGGTAAGATCACTTCTGTCTAACTCCACACCTCCAGATTACTTTACTTTAATAACTTGTAGTCTCCCACCGCTGACGCTGACTCAAGTGACATCACTTGAGGACATTTATCAGACGTCACACAGCAGCTCCCTCTGGAGACACTAAAGGCTTCATACTACTTTTAAAACATATGCAGTAGAATATGGAGGACGGAATCTGCCAAAAACAAAAATAAATGAATAAATGACTCGATAAATAAATAAATAAATGTCATTAAATGTGGCTAAAATTATATTAAAAATAAATGTAGCCATTAATAAATTGATAAAATGTGACATAAATTGATATTTCTGTTTTAATTTGTGTCTCTATTTATCTTTGTATTAATTCCTTTGTATATATACTCTTCTGTATTTATTTTTATTACCTTTGAAATTTATTTATTTATTTTTGCATTTATTCTTATTTATTTATCTTTGCATTTATATTTTATTTATTTATGTATTTTTATACTTATTTTTTATTTATTTTATATTTATTTTTAAATGCATGTATTTATTTATGTATTTATGCATTTATCTATTTATTTCTGCATTGTTCTGTCTTTTATTCTCAGTTAAGAAGTCAATAATTTGACACGAAGACGGTCCGCCAGAGTCCGACATCAGAACTGCGGCCCATAGCAACAATTCTACATAGCAACGCCGTGATTGACCAATCACAATCGAGTATTCAACACAGCCGTGTAATAATGATGGTTAAAGTCTGGGTAAGTTTGGTTAAAATACTCACGTAGTGTACAAGTACTTGAGTACATGTACTGAGTTCCATTCCACCAGTGGATATGAGAAGTGACAGCACTGATGTAGTGTAGTTGATGTTCATTTAATACTATTTCAGTGTATTCTAGTTCAGGAGACTGACAGAGAATAAGAGCCCTCTTGGCTATTAGCTGACATTGACCCATGTGGGCGACTCTGCCCACATAATGACATCTTTTGAGGTTCCCGGCTCTAAACAGGAGGAACACTATAGGTGCTGAGCAGGCAGTTGCTATGCAACAGTTCGTCGCCGGCAGCATCCAGGTTGGACCTGAGTGGAGAGCAGCAGTCAGGCGGAGGAGGTGGTTTGAATGTGCGTTGTGATAAAGCCGGAGGTTCAGCAGCGTATCTGCAGCTCCCCGGTAGGCGAGCTGTCACTAGATTTGATTATCTGAAAGCTTAGTGGGGGGGAAGTGGGCCGCTGCAGCAGCAGCAATGTGAAGTACAGTACAGATATATGAAAGAAGAACAGGATGTAAATACAGTGGAAACAGACTAAACTGGGTTAGATAAACAAATCATACTGACACTAATTTGAAGAGTACCACTGAACAGGCTTGATGTAAGACAGCAGCAGTGGTGTCAGAGACAGGAAACACAAAGTGAAATGTGGAAACGTGGAGTTTAAAGTCGGTCTTCACACAATGCTGGCGTGTCATATGTACACTGGAAGAGTTCTTGTTCGCTGTGATCATTCCTCTTGAAGTGAAGTGATCACTTTGTAGAGCGACTGGAGGACAGAATCCTTGTTCAGCAGTCTGAGTTTGACAGATCAAGTGGACATCTTTATTTTTAGTATAAAATTCCCTCTTTGTGTTTCCTTGCTGAGCCGTGGTGGAGGGATACGTCCTGGTATTCACATTGTGTACAACGCTGGGAATAAACCATAGACTGTAGAAGTGGACGTAGTCACCGTGATGTCACCTATTGGTTTGTGGACTACGGTTTTGAAGCCTTGAGTTTGGTTTTTAGCCGTCGGCATCTTGGTTTTTGGCCATCTTCATCTTGGTTTTTGGCCGTCTCCATCTTGGTTTTTGGCCGTCTTCATCTTGGTTTTTGGCCGTCTTCATCTTGGTTGTTGGCCATCAACATCTTGGTTTTTGGCCATCAACATCTTGGTTTTTGGCCATCGCCATCTTGTTTTTGGCCGTCAACATCTTGGTTTTTGGCCATCAACATCTTGGTTTTCGGCCATCTTCATCTTGGTTTTTGGCTGTCACCATCTGGGTTTTTGGCCATCTTCATCTTGTTTTTTGGCTGTCACCATCTGGGTTTTCGGCCATATTCATCTTGGTTTTTGGCTGTCACCATCTTGGTTTTTGGCCATCTTCATCTTGGTTTTTGGCGGTCGCCATCTAGGTTTTTGGCCGTCACCATCTGGGTTTTCGGCCATCTTCATCTTGGTTTTTGGCTGTCACCATCTTGGTTTTTGGCCATCTTCATCTTGGTTTTTTGCCATCTTCATCTTGGATTTTGGCCATCTTCATCTTGGTTTTTGGCCGTCACCACCTTGGTTTTTGGCCGTCTTCATCTTGGTTTTTGGCCGTCTTCATCTTGGTTTTTGGCCGTCACCGTCTTGGTTTTTGGCCGTCACCACCTTGGTTTTTGGCCGTCACCATCTTGGTTTTTGGCCGTCTTCGTCTTGGTTTTTGGCCGTCACCGTCTTGGTTTTTGGCCGTCACCACTTTGTTTTTTGGCCATCGCCATCTTATTTTTGGCCATCGCCATCTTGGTTTTTGGCCATCGCCATCTTGGTTTTTGGCCATCGCCATCTTGTTTTGGCAGTCTCCATCTTGGTTAAAGTTTTCTAATGGAAAAAATTAAGCTCTTTGAATAAAAAAACAATAAAATATAATGTTTGTTTTTTTTGCACCATGATTTTGTTCTATGTATATAAATCTGTTTGTACATCCACTTTAAAATGTACCAGACAAATTATTTATAATAAGATATTGTACTCTGAGAATTCTACCTGTAACTGTAACTGGTCCTCATCGGTAGTATTATATAACCTCTCACTTGTGGTTCCTCAGCAAATAGTGTGGAGTGAAAACGGTGGCGTGAGGACCGCGGGCTGCTGGTCTGATAATGGCGTCTACACTCCATTTTTAATTAAGCCCTGAAGGAGAATCCAGGCTCCTTATCATTAAAGAGCTACGCCTCCTTTAAATCTGGGATTGGTACGAGTTCCCGTTTCAAACTGTACTTTTCTTTCATCTCTAGTTCCACCGCTGCTCCTCTCTTATCAGACAGGAGCTGTTTGTAGTTTTACTGTATTTGATCTGAACCTCAGTGGAGACAGTTCACTTGTCCATCAGCATTTGAGAAAGCTGTTGATGCCTTTTAAACCTCTTTTCCTGTTTTTTTTTTTTAAAGTATAATCGCTTCTCTTCCAGAGAGACTTTGTGTTATTCTGCTGAATTAAAAACTTCACAGTTTAATAAAGCAGAAGCTTCACAGAGACCTTGGAGCAAAATGGACAGGACGGTCCTCACCAATGTGATGCTAATTTATTTCATCATAATTGATCCTGTTGACGTAGTCACCGTGACGTCACCCATTGGTTTGTGGACTACGGTTCTGAAGCCTTGAGGTTTGTCTTTGGCCGTCGCCATCTTGTTTTTTGTTTTTTGGCTGTCTCCATCTTTATTTTTGTCTGTCGCCACTTTGGTTTTTGGCCGCCACCATCTTTGTTTTTGGCCGTCTCCATCTTTGTTTTTGGCCTTCTCCATCTTTGTTTTTAGCCGTCGCCATCTTGATTTTATAAACTAGTCCGCTGACGTATGAAAAAGCATCATGACGTGTGACGAGGGCTGCTGGTGGTCACAGAGGTAAACACTCTCTGCAGCCTGACGTTCAGTGTGTCCGCCTGGTTACTCTAAATATAAACGTTAGGTTCTATCTCACTGCGACGATATTTACTGCTGCACGAAATGAATGAAACTAAGAGCGTCTGTCTCGACAGTAAATCATCTGTTGAGTGTTTGATTGTTATTTATTTGTGCTTTAGAGCGTAAACAATCAGAACATAACTTTTCTTTCTCTCATTCACAGCAGCACCACGATGTCTGTCTCTTCTACCGCTCGCTCATGCAATCTCTCTCTTTCTTTTTCCTCTTTGTTTGTTTTTTTGTCGGGAAGTCGACAGCAAAGTCTAACTTTACTTTTTATGTTATCAAACAAAGAGAAATGTTCTCCCCTCGTCCTAAAATGATCCTAAATCAATACTAGACTACTTCCTTGTTTGTGAATGAAGCGGTACATGGAAACGGGGCTTATGTTCTTTAACCAACAAAAACCACCAAATGTCAACGTGTCCGAAGCTGCAGTTTCTTCTCAGGGCCACTAGAGGCTCCTCCAAGAAAACTCTGACTGTATTGAAGTGAATGGGAAATCTTCCATCTTCTCTTTTTAAATATGTTTTCAATAAATTCTGTCTCAATAGTTTTATGTTTCTTTCTTGTTCTTCAAGTGTGTCTTGATGTTTTCACTAGGGCTGTCAAAGTTAACACGATAAGAACACGCTAAATTTTGGCAAGGAAAAACTGTCATGGCCATTTTCAAAGGGGTCTCTTGACCTCTGACCTCAAGATATGTGAATAAAAACGGGTTCTATGGGTACCCTCGAGTGTGATTAATCGTGATTAACTATGGACAATCATGCAATTATCATCATTATGCTCAGCTGTGGTGATTGCTTGTCCCACACCAGCTCCAAATTAGAATTGTCCAGCTCCAGTAACTGAAAACACATGGCAACAAGCAGATACTCAAATCCAGGTTTCACAGTGATCCCTTCAAAAATCTGTGATGCAGCATGTTCATGTGAGATTTTATGAATTTCAATAAGAATTTCAACTAAATACTCTTTTTTTCCTCCGATATATCAACGACAAAAAGTGATCGCCCTTTGTTTCATACAAGCTAGCTCATTAAATAAAACATGACTTTTCTCTAAGCCATCATATTTGCTTTACTTCATTGTTTGGGGTCTCACAGACCATAATGCCGTATGGGGAAAAAATTATATATATTAAAAGTCAACCTTTTTTTCAAATATATATTTTTCTCTTCTTCTCACCTTATTAAAACCCAATATGTAGAAAAGTATTGAAGTAGTAATCCTAGACTTGACATAAACTGAGCTTGCACATTGATGGAGAAATTAAAAGTATTGTTATTACACCAAATATGGAAATATGTTATATTTCAAACGTTGTATGGGCTGTGCATCGACAAATGTATATATATTATATTCACAGACAAATAAATGAAAGTTGTCCTACATGCAGTAGTCACGTTGACAATAATAATTAGAATGAAATGAATGTACTCTAAATCAGATTAATCTTTCTCCATCTGTCCGTTGTTCACACTGAATCTTCCATCTTTCTCAGACAAACAGAAGCACATGGCTACTTTATTATGCAGAATGATGTCATCGGACCTTCTCCGTGCAACTACTGTCAGACCTCCCAGTAGGGTATTTAATTTAACAATCCTTCTTGGTTGGCATCATGTAGCATTCCATGCAAGCAGTGATATGATCGAGGGCTTTACTCAATATTACTCAATAATATAACATCCTTGATTTTACTTTAGGTCCTCTGGCTATGGATGTTTTGAAAGCCCTTCCCTCGGATCCCTTCATATCAGTCAGGCAGTCAGTCTGTAAGACAAACAGATTTCAGTCAACGCCTGAATACTTTAATATTATATATAGCACACTAGCGTTACTATTTGCGTTGCTGGAAATGTGGGGTTTTAAGGACTTAAATAAATAAATAATAATAATAAAAGAATTCGGGTAAATAAACTTCAATTATATAAAATTATAATAAGAAAAAAAAACTATGTATATTTATTTATTATTCTTGTTTAAGGAGTTCACCGTACTGTTTGACAGTTTTATTATTTTTTTAAGTATTTATATGTTTCAGAGAAAAAGTTTGGGTAACTTTTGTTATTGTGCATTTATAAAATTTACCATATATAATCAAGTCCCGCATACTTTAATATTGTTGACACTGATCACCCTAGCATTGCTAAATAAATAAATAATAATATAAAAGAATTGGGGTAAATAAACTTACATTATAAAAATCATAATTAGAAAGAAACAACATATATATATATCATTGTACTGTTTGACGGTTTTATTACTATATTTTATTGAAATTATTATAAGAAATATATATATATATATATATATATATATATATATATTTATATATATATATATATATATATATATATATATATATATATGTATTTTATTACTTTTTTAAACATAGGTTTTTGAGGGAAATTGGGGGTAACTTTTGTTATTTTGCAGTTATGTATGTAGAATTTACCATACATAATCAATAAGTCAAACTCAATAAGTGTGCAATGAATTCAATATTATATTTATCATGTTCAAAATGTATAATGACATTTCTACACTCAATTTTGATATTAGTTTTACACAATTTATAATCTATCATTTGAGTCCAAAAAGTAACTGAATGTATACAGTGGTAAAATAAATCCTGGTTCATCTTTAAAAATATTACGTTTGTTTTCAATGTCTAATAATTTGGAGGAAATATAGATTTGTTGGGTATATATTGTGTAGGGAAACATAGAAATAAAATATTCTTATGTTCCTGTATTCTATTTCTTTGGTGAGGCAGAAACAGGGCAGCCTTTAGGACCCGGGGGCGACACGTGACTAATGACAACAACGGGGAAGCCGGACCTCACGTTGCTGGTAGGTGTGTGTGTGTGTAGCATCTGTAGCTTTAGCTTGAGCTTCTCACTTAAAGTTGTGATTTTAAACGTTAGTAAAGAGACTTCACGCTTCTGTTCTGCACGTTTCACTGACCCGCTGTCCCCGACATCCTGTTGACAGCTGTTAGCTGGTAGCTGTTAGCTGGTAGCTGTTAGCTGTTAGCTGTTAGCTGGTAGCTGTTAACTGGTAGCTGGTAGCTGTTAGCAGTTAGCTGGTAGCTGTTAGCTGTTAGCTGTTAACTGGTAGCTGGTAGCTGTTAGCTGTTAGCTGGTAGCTGTTAGCTGTTAACTGGTAGCTGTTAGCTGGTAGCTGGTAGCTGTTAACTGGTAGCTGTTAACTGGTAGCTGGTAGCTGTTAGCTGTTAACTGGTAGCTGTTAACTGGTAGCTGGTAGCTGTTAGCTGTTAACTGGTAGCTGTTAACTGGTAGCTGTTAGCTGGTAGCTGTTAACTGGTAGCTGTTAGCTGTTAGCTGGTAGCTGTTAGCTGTTAACTGGTAGCTGTTAGCTGTTAGCTGGTAGCTGTTAACTGGTAGCTGGTAGCTGTTAGCTGTTAGCTGGTAGCTGGTAGCTGTTAACTGGTAGCTGGTAGCTGGTAGCTGTTAACTGGTAGCTGGTAGCTGGTAGCTGTTAACTGGTAGCTGGTAGCTGGTAGCTGGTAGCTGTTAACTGGTAGCTGGTAGCTGGTAGCTGTTAACTGGTAGCTGGTAGCTGTTAGCTGTTAGCTGGTAGCTGTTAGCTGGTAGCTGGTAGCTGTTAGCTGGTAGCTGTTAGCTGGTAGCTGTTAGCTGTTAGCTGTTAGCTGGTAACTGTTAGCTGGTAGCTGGTAGCTGTTAGCTGTTAGCACACACAGGTCAGGCTGCAGCAGCAGAGCAGCATGTTGGTGTGTTTCTGTGACTGATCCAGAGTCTGTTCTGTCTGTGTGGAGAAGTTTATTGTTGCTGCAGTGAATCAATGACTGACTGAAAGCAGAGGTGGAAAGTAACTAAAGTGGATTTACTCAAGTACGTTAGGCTACTGAGGTACTTGTACTTCACTTGAGTATTTTCATTTTCTGCAACTTTATACCTCTACTTAACGTTTAGTTACTTTGCAGATTAAAATATAATCAACTCATAAACGATGATATGTTATTATATTTGGTCTAACCAGCAGTAAGTCATTAATATTAGCTCCATCTTTACCAGCTGCAACATTAAAGTGATAAACACATTTATGCATCAATAATTATAATGCAAAATATTATAAATTATTTTGAAATGAGCCATTCTGCATAATGAGTACTTTTACTTTTGGTATATTTTGATGCTAATACTTTTACTTAAGTAAGATTTTGAGTGCAGGACTTTTACTTGTGACAGAGTATTTCTACATGGTATTAGTACTTTTACTTCTTCCACCACTAACTGAAATTAACTCAATCTCAAGTACTGTGCAGTACTCAAGTTTCATGTTACTATATACTTCTACTCTGCCAGATTATGGAGGGAAACTACTTCACTATCTGACAGCCATAGAAACAATAAGTCATTCAACAGAAAATTATCATTTTGATAATTGATTAATCGTTAAAGTCATTTTTCAAGAAAAAATGTGCCAAACATTTGATAGTTCCAGGTTCTCAAATGTGAGGATTTGCTTTGTTTTATATTGTAGAGTGAATATCCTTTGGTTTTGGACTGTTGGGATAAAACAAGACGTTTGAAGACGTCAACTTGGGCTGCATGTAGGAAAAAGTTTTTTTTACTGTTTATCGACCAAATGATTAACTGATTAATAGAAAAAAAATAACCAGCAGATTAATTTCATACACTTCTATTGTTTCTGCTTGTGACCCCTCACAAAAAAAATGTCTATTTGAGGCTCTTTGTCATGTTTCAGATGTTTGTGAGATTTCCTCCTCTAAACTTATTAAATGGTTTAATTTTAATAACGATGTGCGACGTTTAATGTAATTCCAGAATGGATATATTTGCTTCATTTGAGTCTATGTGGAGGTAGAAGGAAGTTACCGCTTTTATTGTTGTAGTCTGAGTAATCTTACAGCTGGAAGCTTCTGGGTTCGTTCTCTGTGGATACAGGGTTGCATGTAAACAGTTTGTCCAGGTTTCTGCTCGCTGTGTGCAGGTGGTCCTGACCTCCGGTTATATGGAGTCACCGCGGCGAGCGTTAGTTTCTCTAACAGAGAAATACCGGGCCAACATTTACTGCTGTTCTGTAAGTTCTCCTCAGTCCTCAGACACTCAGTCCTCAGTCCTCAGACACTCAGACGAACCACCTGGATGAAAAAACTATTCAGTCTTCATGCTGCATGATAAAAAAGACTATTGAGGGGAGACACTACAGGTGAATACTGTAAAAAAATAACTAGATATCACCATGAAACTTCCCCAGTTGATTACACAGAACAGACCACAATCATTTTTTGTATTACAAGTTTTTTGAAAATGTGTTCAAATATGCAAATGAAGCATTATCTTATCAAATATGTGCTAATTTGTACAGGCTGTCCTCAACTAAAGAAATCCTCAGTCGACTAACACAAGGTTTTGTCGACTGATCGATTAGTTTGATTTAATCGACAGATCTGTAAAACTGAGTTTCTCCTCAAAGACTCAGTCATTCTGATTCAGCATGAAAAATCATAAAAAACAACTAAAGAAATCTTAGTCGGCTGAAACCAAAATGTCCAACTTATCGACTAAGAGGGAGCAGCCCTACTAATTTGCATAAATTTCCAGAACAGAAATGTGAACATCTGATAAAACCAAGTTCAAAATTCTTGTTTTATTTTGTTGACATATTAGAGTCAAATGTTTTTCACTGAGGGGATTTTGGATATCTCTTTTTTATCACTTCATAAATCTCTAAACTAGTTTTCCCTCAGACTCTGAGCCAGAAATCTCCACTTCAGCAGCACAGAAACTTTCACAGTTTCATTCCTGTCTATAGTCGGAAGGTTTTTAATGAGGAGTTGGTTCATACATCATTCAGAGCCTGATTTATACAACATTTTATTCCTTCCTCATTTTTTTATGGCTATTGACAGTATCATCTGAAAACAGCCTTTAAAGATGTGGATTGTAAAATTCACTACATTTTGAAGACACTGCAGGTGGATAGGGTAAAAAAAAAATAACTAGATATCGCCGTGAAACTTCCCCAGTAGATTACTGACATTAACACAATTATTTTTGTAAGCTCTCAGCCACGTTCATTTTGTCAAATATCTCTCAGAGGGGAAAAAGGTTGGACAGAATAATATCAGTGTTTTAAAAACGTCCGTTGTTCTCCTTAATAAACACGTATGAGACAGAGAATTATTTTATATATTACAAGTTTTCTGAAATGTTCTGATTAAATATGCAAATGAGACATTATCTACTTCTAACTTTAGGTGAATTTAGGAGAAATCTACAGACACAAATAGACAAAGTAGTAAAATAAACACCTAAATGTGTATTTTGGATGTTTTCTTTCCACTAATCTGAAAGAAGACATCTCAAAATTGACCAGTGCATGAAAAAACCCATATATGTTATCACCTGGGGTGTCTCCCTTTAACCTATTTCCCAAGTTAAAACCTGGACATGAGCCCAGGAGAAGCCTTGTGTCATAATGTGTTATCTGGTGTTAAACTGATGGCGTTGAGGAGTCCTGCTGCTCTGTGATGTTTGGCTGCTAAATAGCCTCAGCAGGGAGGAAGACGCAGCGCTCTGGAAACCTCCTGTGAAGAGGAAGAACAAGCCACGTTTATATGAGAAACCTCTAACTCAGAGCAGCGTCCCGTCCGTTGATGCCTTCAGTTGTGATTTTGCCGTCACGTCTGTTGACGAGTACATCTTGACATCCGGTATTTGCTCTGTTAGCGGCACCCGGAACCAGTCATGGGAGAGCGATGCTCAGTGGTGGCTCGGCCTGGTTATTTCTCTTTGACTTGTTGAGTATCTTTCAGCCTGTGTTTGTGTCGCAGAGCGGCTTCCTGAGCTAATGGCTGCATCACCGGTGGCCCAAACTGCCCATTAGGCCTCCAAGGTGAGCGGAAGCAGGGATTTCTGTAACGCTTTCCCTGCTGCCGTGGCCTAAAAAGCCACGTCTGATGTTCTGCATGAGAGACAAATCCCATTTGTGTCCCCCGGCAGTGGGACTGGATCCTCCCAGCTTACAGTCAACACTGACACCGTCCAGTAATCACCTTAGTGCTGGCTGAGCGAGCACGGTCATGGGCGCGGCGAGGCGAGGCGGTCTGGAGATGAATAAATATTCTCTGATGAGGTTAAAGAGATTATCCAGCCAGTGACTTATTTCATATAAGTACCTCATGCAAAGTCGGACCAAATGTCACTCTGACTCACCGAGAGAGAGAGAGAGGACTGGGGGGGGGAGGACGGTGATGTCAGGTGGTCGGTCTGTCCAACACTTTGGTGCAGAGCACAAAATCTGGACGACTACCAGCTGCCATACTATGTTCTTGGTCTCTGTAGCACAACCATCAGGATGAATTTCCTCTAATACACTATGAAGAATTCTGTAGATAGGCGCACGTTGTCGCCCTCTGTAGCGGCGAGGAGCCATCAAAAGGAAGTTCGAAAGATGGCAGTAGGGCTGCAGCGATCGATTAAATTATTAATCAAATATTCTAGCGATTTTTCTGACGATTAATTGAGTAATTGAATAAAAAATACATTTGCTTTATTAAGGAGAAATAGTAAATATTAGAGCTATCAATCGATTAAAATTATCGTATGATCGTCCGTAGTTAATCACAATTAATCACACATTTTTTATCTGTTCAAAAGTACCTTAAAGGGAGATTTGTCAAGTATTTAATACTCTTATCAACATGGGAGTGGACAAATATGCTGCTTTATGTAAATGTATGTATATATTTATTATTGTAAATCAATTAACAACACAAAACAATGACAGATATTGTCCAGAAACCCTCACAGGTACTGCATTTAGCATAAAACAATATGCTCAAATCATAACATGGCAAACTGCAGCCCAACAGGCAACAACAGCTGTCAGTGTGTCAGTGTGCTGACTTCACTATGACTTGCCCAAAACTGCATGTGATTATGATTCAAATGTAAAAAAAAAAAAAGTTCGAAAAATGTCACAAAAAAAATGTCCGCAATAATGTCAAAAAAAAGTCTGAAAAATGTCAAAAAAAATGAAAAATGTCTGAAAAATGTCAAAAAAATAAAAAGTCTGAAAATGTCCAAAAAATTTTAAAATAAAAAAAAAAAAGTCTGAAAAATGTTAAAAAATGTAAAAAAAAAAAAAATCTGCAAAATGTCTGAAAAATGTAAAAAAACAAACAAAAAAAAAGTTAAATAATTTTGAAAAAAATTGAAAAATGTCCGAAAATGTCTAAAAAACGTAACAAAAAAAAATCCCTAAAAAAAATCTGAAAAATGTCAAAAAAAAAAAAGGTTTGAAAAATGTCAAAAAAAAAAAAAGTTCGAAAAATGTAAAAAAAAAAAAAAAAAAGGCTAAAAAATGTCTGAAAAAAAAAAAAAGTTTTAATAATGTTGAAAAAAAAAATGAGAAATGTTGGAAAATGTAAAAAAAAATGTAAAAAAGAGTCCCCAAAAAAGTCTGAAAAATGTCAAAAAAAAAATGTCAAGAAACATATTGTCCAGAAACCCTCACAGGTACTGCATCTGGCATTAAACAATATGCTCAAATCATAACATGGCAAACTGCAGCCCAACAGGCAACAACAGCTGTCAGTGTGTCAGTGTGCTGACTTGACTATGACTTGCCCCAAACTGCATGTGATTATCATAAAGTGGGCATGTCTGTAAAGGGGAGACTCGTGGGTACCCATAGAACCCATTTACATTCACATATCTGGAGGTCAGAGGTCAAGGGACCCCTTTGAAGATGACCATGACAGGTTTTCCTTGCCAGAACTTACTGTAAGTTTGGAGCGTTATTTAACCTCCTTCATGACAAGCTAGTGTAACATGGTTGGTACCGATGGATTCATCAGGTTTTATAGTTTCATATATCTCGGACTCTATCAGAACCTTCCTCTGCACCATTTCCTCCCAGCTATGTGCGTTCGAGCCCGGCCACCGAGCCTTCAGATCTCCATCTGCAGACGCCTCCCGTCCTAAATGAAACGCTCATCAGGAAAAAATCAATCTGCCGCCGCTGGGCCTTCTAATGGAAAAGAAAACCCCCCGTTCTTTTCATATTGATGATGGGATTCTGTAATTAGAGCTTCAGTTGTTCAGAGACACAAAGAGGACCCAGTTGTTTATCTTGGAAGCCAGCTCTGTTCTCCGTGATGCTGTTGAGCCTCCGAGACAAGTAAGATGTGCCGACTTTTATCTGGATAAAAGCTCTGCAGAGGAGGCAGCGGCTGAACTCTGGTCTGGACGCAGAGGACAGTCCTGCTGGTAATTATGGGTAATCTGCAGGAAAGGTCTCGGTGATATGAAGAGGGACAGAGGACTTCGGTGGCCACCTCGTACTCATCGAAGCAGGTGGAGGTGAACTCTGGGTCGCGGTCAGACTGTTACATTTACTGAACATCCTGGAGCTCTGGCCTTTTACATCCTCCTCAGCAACGAAGGAGCTTCTCGTCCGTCCGAGACTTTCACCGTGAGACTGGTTTACAGCTTTCTCCATGTCGGGAGATATTTCACATTTGTCCTTTTTATTGTGTTATTTTTCCATGGAAACCCATTTCTGCCAGGAACAGAACAAAGGGCACAAATAATCAAATTTTTTTTTAAATCATAATTTAGCCTACTGCCATTTCAAATCGCAGGATGAGGAGGAAATCACAATATTTGTTAAAGGTTAAATACCATTTAAAATTAAATATAGTGGTGCTGCAGAGATGTCCTGACCTCCACATCATATTCTACAGACTTAAGAAAACATCTTTGTTTGGTACAGATCCCTGCAAAAATCACTCCATAATCATTTTAATATGTATTCAATGAAAATGAGAATAATGATGTAAAATTAGAGGGGTGGGAAACAAAATTGATTCACCCTATGTATCGTGATACATTTTTTTATGATTTCTAAATAGATGCCAGAATCGATATATTTGCTTCATCTGAGTCTATGTGGAGGTAGAAGGAAGTTACCGCTTTTATTGTTGTAGTCTGTGTAACGTGACGTCATATCCGTTCAGTATCCGTCAACCAAAACAAACCTCAGAAAGTATAAAACGTTGGAGAGTCAGCGTGGATACGACCTGCACCCTCACATGTTAAATCCAAAGTGGTAAACACTACACATCCAGTAAAGGATGGAAACACTTTGGGTTTCACACATTGCAGGAAAAGCAGAGCTAGACATCACGGCTAAAGCTGCATGCTAACTCTGTCACGGACAGGAAACGTTATCGTATCGCGGTAACGTGCGGTCGAGCCGGCCGTCGCTCTCGTCTCCGTGGTCAAATGGGCCGACGCTACGACTGTAGAGCACCATATACTGACATTTATGTTAAATGCATTGAAACGGCCCCGATGGAGCTGACCATGGATGGATAAAGAGAACGGAGCTGACGGGAGAGCTAGAGACGGACTTGGAGAAGTTAGAGGAAGTAGACACGTGGGACTACATCCGCTTTTCAAAATAAGGTGTTAACAAAGGGAACTGTATATACAAAATACATCTATGGAAATAAGATTGATTGGATTATATTCACCAGAAGTATAAACAATTACATGTCCCTTATAAATTAAAAAGAAAATACCACTAATCTGTGAGGGAAATGTCTCTATTCTTTGATTTTTGGGTTGCTGGATAATAAATAATATCTGACAATAACTGATATATTTGACTTCAGGACATCTCTGACTACATACATGCTGAAAATCAAACATTTTTACTGGATTCATTTAGAGATTTTCCAAAGTAAAAGTCCCTAGAAGTGTATGATTCAGCTTGTTCCCTTCATGGTCTAGTGTTAAAGAAGTTAACAAAAATCGCAATAAATCATAATATCGAGTCGCAATACTTAAAAATCATAATACATATTGAATCGCCACCCAAGTATCGTGATAGTATTGAGTCAGGAGATACTGTAGGTGTATTTTCCCAGCCCTATAGTTGGCGATATATTCATTTACTATATCCCACGTCATCTCTGCAATGCTCGCTAAATCTTCTCTAAACGTCCCACATTACCTGAACGCATCATAAGAGTCTCTGCAGCTCCAGGGGAACCAAACCAGACGTAGATAAACCTGAAACCAGAGGGAGGGCTTCATTATATACTGTATCTGATATTACAGATGTAATCAGCACAGCTACTGTCCCTCCCTCCTCAGGAACATCAGATTACTTCTTTGTTGTCGACTCAACAAGCTGATTATTATTATTATAGGAGCATATGAATCCCAGATTAATAAACCTGACAGGAAATACATGAAACGAACAAAGACAGCGAGGCATTTATAAATGAGATATCAACCTGTGTAAAGCACACTCCACTGTGTTCGTTGTACCTTAATTAAAACTCTAATTAGTCAGACAGCGACTTGACCACAGCGGTGTCAGTGGCCCTCTTCCTCTTCCTCACCCTCCTCTTCTTCAGAGCCACAGCTCTCACTCTCTTAAGTCCCCATCAAACTTATTTGTGGGTCAGGGCTTTTGTCCGCCCCCCCCTGCAAAGCCCAGAACTGCTGCCGAGGCAGAAGTGGAGCTGGTTTGGGGGGGAAATCTCGCCGCGGCCGGCTGTAATCAGCGTCCCCGCTGCCTTGCTGCATCCTCCCCTGTGGATTTATCGGTCTGGAAAAGCTTTGGAACGCCAACATTAGTCACCGGCTGAGATGGACTCCAGCCCAGAGACCAAGAAATTCAATTCTAGCAATCGGAGCAAAAGCACATCACAATGTCTCCGCTTGATAGTGGCTGATTTGCTGACCTGAGGTCTGCTCCGGGGCTCTCCGCTCACTGAATTTGATATTTATACCTTCTGTATCGGGCTCATCTGAATAAATTGGAAATGGTTAGTGGAATTGGGTTTGTTGAACTTGCTTGTAGTCGTTGAAGAGGCCTCCTCGTCCTGAGCCGACACGGAGCGCCGCGCTCCGACTCCGGTCTGCTCTTTTATGGTGCTGGAATAAAAGCCGGAGCTCTTATTTCCGCGGCTGTCGCAGTCTAATAACCCCCAATAAGTGTTTGTTTATGATAACCTGTCTAGTCTATTGCCACAGCTTGTTACAGAGCTGCTTCTGCATATTGGGCGCCGGCATGAATACCAATGCAGAGAGAGAGAGAGAGAGAGATGTGCTGCATTAACTCGTTTGTCACTATGTCGACAATATTAATGCCTTTTTCTGCAGACTTGATAAAGACCGTTCCCCCAGCGGAGCTCACTTTAATGTGCCGGAGTGCAGTTGTCACCGCGTCATAAACAAAGCCGCAGAGGGGGAAGGCGGCTGATATAGAGACTGTAGTTAGTACCAGAACCTGCATGACGGTCGGACCACTAAACACAGAGCAGTATTTCTATTACCTCTCATTCTTATTCTCTTCATGCTTTCCTTCCTTCAGGTTTGCCGTCTAAACCTCATCATTTTCTTAGTTTTATTTTTTCCTGCATTAATGAGTTTTGATACAATAGGAGCTGTGAGTTGCTCTTCCTCCTCACGCTCCACTTTAGCGCAAAACTATTGGAAAACAAAGTCACATTTAAGCTTTTTGTTTTGGCGAGACAGCGACCGACAACAAGTGAGGAAGTTTTTACAGTCACAAGGAAATAGAGAGCTGAAGGGATGACGTACACCGATCAGCCATAACATTAAGACCACTGACAGGTGAACATTATCTGGTTACCATGGCACCTGGCAGTGGGGGGGATATATTAGAGAGCAAGTGAACATTTTGAACTTTGAACTTTGTGTTGGAAGCAGAAAAAATGGGCCAGCGTAAGGATGTGAGCGACTTTGACAAGGGCCAAATAGTGCTGGCTAGACGACTGGGTCAGAGCATCTCCAGAACTGCAGCTCTTGTGGGATGTTCCCGGTCTGCAGTGGTCAGGACCGACCAAAAGTGGTCCAAGGAAGGAGAACCAGGGTCAGACCCGAGGCTCATTGATGCACGTGGGGAGAGAAGGCTGGCCCGTGTTGTCCGATCAATAGAAGAGCTACTGAAGCTCAAACTGCTGAAAGAGTTAATGCTGGTTCTGATAGAAAGGTGTCAGAACACACAGAGCATCTCAGTTTGTTGCGTATGGGGACCGGTCAGGATGCCCGTGCTGACCTGATGTTATGGCTGATCGGTGTATTTCTGTAGGCCAACCAGGAAATGATCATCGCCCTGGTTCCCTCCACTAAAGCCAACGGGATTATTCCATTGGGTTTTGGATTTTTGCAGAGAATAAGCTCTTAGGCAAACAAACGTTTATTATACTTACACGTTTGGTTCAGAAAGATAATCTCAACTAGATTGGTTTTTAACCGTCGCCATCTTGGTTTTTGGCCGTCACCATCTTGGGTTTTGGTCGTCTCCATCTTGGTTTTTTGCAGCTTTCATCTTGGTTTTTGGCTGTCGGCCATCTTGGTCTTTGGCCGTCGCCATCTTGGTTTTTGGCCGTCGCCATTTTGGTTTTTGGTCGTCGCCATCTTGTTTTTTGGCCGTCACCATCTTGGTTTTGACCGTCGCCATCTTGGTTTTTGGCCGTCGCCATCTTGGTTTTTGGTCGTCGCCATCTTGGTTTTTAACTGTCGCCATCTTGGTTTTTTGCCGCTTTAATCTTGGTTTTTGGCCGTCGGCCATCTTGGCCTTTGGTCGTCGCCATCTTGGTATTTGGCTGTCGCCATTTTGGTTTTTGACCATCGCCATCTTGGTTTTTGGCCGTCGCCATCTTGGTTTTTGGCCGTCACCATCTTGGTTTTTGGCCGTCAGCATTTTGGTTTATAAGACGCCAAGACATTTTCAGGTGACCAAAATGTTCTAATTAACTCTGATGAAGTGAAAACACACTGTGATTAAAGGGTTAAAGCTCTAAGACGAAAACATGGACAACTCCCAGACTGGACAACGCCGTGGTAGCGACCTGTCAATCACAAGGTAGCCCCGCCCTAAAGCATCCCCTGCTTTATGGTCTATCTGACTCTAAATGGGACCATAATTTACTAAATGAACATCATGCTGTATTGAAGAAGACTTGAAACTAGCGATTGAGACCATAAACTCATGTTTACAATGTTTACTGAGGTAATAAATCAAGAGAGAAGTAGAAGCTCATTTTCTCAGAGACTTCTATACAACCAGACACCCAAATTGAATAGTTTTTTGTTTTTTGGGGCTTTTGTTAAGATAAAATAAGCAATTTGTAGAAGTTTTATTGTCTTAAAAACCCACCAGTTAAATTAATGAGAATGGAAATAACAGTTAGTTGTCTCTCTATATCCTGAAGCTCCTGTCAGCCGTCTCACTGAGGCTCCTGAAAGTTGACATGGTGGAGATACAAGTTTCCACCTGACAGCAGTAAAACTCTGCTATACTCTATTATTGATAAGATGGATTTTTAATTAAAACCCAAGGAAGGAGATGTAGTTTGAGGATATCCTCCTGTTATGATGTGGACATTTAGCTAACAAGGTGAGGAAGACATTTTTCATTTCAGCGTGACTCTTTGATGCAGGTCCTGCTGTGTCAGCCACGTCGTTTAAATGTGCCGACAGGAAACGAGGTCGGTTTAGTGCTGCTAGCGCTGCGGGGCTCCGAGGTGTCGGCGCCGAAACGACTCGACTGTAAAAACTGAGCAGAAAACCTTGAAGCTCCACGCGGAGCTTCCTCTGATGATACACTTGTTCTCCGTGAGGGGAGTTATGCGGCGGGGCTGTATGGAGGTGTAATGGCAATATGTTCATGTCAGGATGGATTGTTATGCTAGAATAGATTTTCTGCTCCGGCGCCGGAGTTTCCTCCCTCCAGCACATCGCGGGTAACTGATGTCTAACAAAGCCCGGCGGAGGCAGATCACTGTGTTTAATAGGACGTAACGTATAGTGAGGCCCTTTGTTTGAGGAGGCTGGAGCACTCTGTGTGTATATCTGTGATGTCTACAAACACATGCAGTGTTTTACTGTTAGATATTTACCACAGCTATCTACTGGTTTCTATTGAGAAGCTGCAGGTTCAATGCCTTGCTCAAGGGCACAGGGACTGTAGGATGGTGTCTGTACTCAGCCAAAGATTATTTATGATATTACTAGGGCTGTCAGTCGATTAAAATATTTAATCACACATTTTTTATCTGTTCAAAATGTACCTTAAAGGGAGATTTGTCAGGTATTTAATACTCTTAATACTCATTCAGAGGATGGATGGATCAAACTAGAGACCTAGAGCATTCAGAGGATGGATGGATCAAACTAGAGACTTAGAGCATTCAGAGGATGGATGGATCAAACTAGAGATCTAGAGCATTCAGAGGATGGATGGATCAAACTAGAGACCTAGAGCATTCAGAGGATGGATGGATCAAACTAGAGACCTAGAGCATTCAGAGGATGGATGGATCAAACTAGAGACCTAGAGCATTCAGAGGATGGATGGATCAAACTAGAGACCTAGAGCATTCAGAGGATGGATCAAACTAGAGACCTAGAGCATTCAGAGGATGGATGGATCAAACTAGAGACCTAGAGCATTCAGAGGATGGATGGATCAAACTAGAGACCTAGAGCATTCAGAGGATGGATGGATCAAACTAGAGACCTAGAGCATTCAGAGGATGGATGGATCAAACTAGAGACCTAGAGCATTCAGAGGATGGATCAAACTAGAGACCTAGAGCATTCAGAGGATGGATGGCTTTCCTATCTAGATTGACAATAAGGGGGTTTCTGAGCAGTTTACTTGCCATCCAATCGCCGAAAAATTCCAATTCTTGCAGAATCTCCAAAATTTCAAAAGTTTTTGATCCCAAATCACAGCATGTCTTTTTCTCTGGTGTTGCTCAAGGTCTTGGTGTCTTAATGTGGTATTTTGGAGGGATTATTGATCATTTTTTTATTAATTCTCCAGTGGTAAAAAATGGTTAAATTTAGCACCAAATCTGTGTAACAAATGATATCAACACAAAAATTGCTGCAACAATTTATGAGACATAATAGAGCATGGGGATGGACATCATATACTTCTATCATCATGTTCTAAACCCTTATACACTTTTATAACTTGACACACAGTGCTGAGCTGCATCTCAAATTAATCTTCAGGTTCTCAGCTTTCAGATGATGTACACCACTTCTATGTGACATCTACTGTTGACCTGCTGTCTCCCCCTAAAGTCCCCCTGGACCCCCCTAAAACTATGACTATGTGGGTCTCAGAGCGTTAAAAGTGAGGTGATACCATGGATCTGTACAGATTTGTCTAATAAATGAGGTTACCACATAAAGGAGACGGTAACCTTCATGTAAACACACTAAATGTTTGCTCATTGGCCCCCAAAGAAATGTACCTCAGTACAATAAAGTTGAACTTTAAATGTCTTTTATATTGATATTAGCATATTTTGTAGTACTCTATTATCTCTGTTCAGTGATTGGCAGTCATGTTGTGTAGAGACATCACATTATAGGGAGGTGAAATACAGATTAGCTTCTCTTTCTGCCTCTTAAAACGCTTGACGGCTGCAGTGATGGAGGCTTTGCTCGACTACAGATGGGGGGGGCGCTGAGGGAGTGCAGGGTGCTTTTGATGATGTTTCATTTGATTGTGATGTGGAGGTAATAGCTGTAGCAGAGTGAGGACAGTGGACATCCAGACGAGGCTGTTAGCTGTTTGCTGGAGGCAGCGGTGCATGGCCGCCGCTGCTGCCGCCGCTGCCGGCTGGTCAGTCATTTCACGCCTGTCTGGGCTTCCTGGAGCGCGCCGTGAAAAGCAAAGTGGATGAAAAACTCTGTCTGGGGAGAACAGGCTCAGCGTGATGTGTTTTCAGTGTCCAATCACAGAAAGCTGCAGAGGACAGTGACGGGAGGAGGACTCCCCAGATCCTGCATGTTGTAGTCAATCAGGCTCCTGTTGTGATTAGGTTCCAACTTTACATGTGTTAGACGGATATACGGAGCAGCACTGTCCTTTTATTGGAGGGGGGGGAGGTCCAGACCACTGTGATTGGTCTTTTAGGTCTTTATGTTGTAGAAGTGATCAATACCACACTGGTTGTGTATGTGCAGCCTGTTCTCATACACCGTTCGGAGTTATGAAAAGCACTGAAATTTATATACATCCCACGAAATCAATTCATATTTAATCCATGTAACCGTGAACCAGGAAGTATAAAGAGCAACAAACGCCTCGTAGAGAGGAGGTCGGGGTGGATGGGTAGGTCAAAAAACACCAGACTTTCACCAGGAGACCAGCTGGTCATGTCCCGTGTGAAACCAGAAGTCAACGTTGATTTATTTGTCACGTAACTTCCGTACTTAAGTTATTTTAACCCAAACCGCGATCATTTCCTAAACCTGATCAAGTTTTTTCCTGTGAAGACGGATTTTAAAAAGACTGTAGGCATTTGTAGGAAAAAGCAAGAAAAATTTGGAATAATTTTGTAATTGTATTTGAATAGACAACGTTTGACTTGCCCCAAACTGCAGGTGATTATGATTCAAATGTAAAAAAAAAAAAAAAAGTTTGAAAAATGTCAAAAAATAAAAATGTCTGCAATAATGTCAAAAAGTCTGAAAAATGTCAAAAGAAATTGACAAATGTCTGAAAAATGTAAAAAAAAAAAAGAAAAAAAAAAAAGTCTGAAAAGTGTCCCAAAAAATAGTATGACAAATGTCCAAAAATGTAAAAAAAAAAAAAAAATCTGAAAAATATCCAAAAAAAATGTAAAAAAAAAAAAAAAATCGAAAAATGTCCCAAAAAAAGTCTGAAAAATGTCCAAAAAATAAAAAAAAAAATGTAAAAAAAATAAAGTTTGAAAAATGTCAAAATTGTCCCAAAAAAGTCTGAAAAATGTAAAAAAAAAAAAAATGTCAAGAAACATATTGTCCAGAAACCCTCACAGGTTCTGCATTTAGCATAAAACAATATGCTCAGATCATAACATGGCAAACTGCAGCCCAACAGGCAACAACAGCTGTCAGTGTGATTATGATTCAAATGTAATAAAAAAAAAAAAAAAGTTTGAAAAATGTAAAAAGAAAAAAAAAATCTGGAATAATGTCAAAAGAGTCTGAAAAATGTCAATAAAAAATTGAAAAATGTTTGAAAAAAAAAAAAAAAGTCTGGAAAGTGTCCCTAAAAAAATCTGACAAATGTCCAAAAAAATGTAAAAAAAAAAAAAAAAAAAATCTGAAAAATGTGTAAAAACAAATTAATCGAAAAATGTCCAAAAAAAAGTCTGAAAAATGTCCAAAAAATTAGAAAAAAAAGTCTGACAAATGTCAAAAAAGTCCCCAAAAAAGTCTGAAAAATGTAAAAAAAAAAAAAAAAATTTAAAGAAACATATTGTCCAGAAACCCTCACAGGTTCTGCATTTAGCATAAAACAATATGCTCAAATCATAACATGGCAAACTGCCGCCCAACAGGCAACAACAGCTGTCAG
The DNA here is from genome assembly GCA_916701645.2 of Sebastolobus alascanus. Lineage (NCBI taxonomy): Eukaryota > Metazoa > Chordata > Actinopteri > Perciformes > Sebastidae > Sebastolobus > Sebastolobus alascanus. The sequence goes on from CAKAOJ020000462.1 coordinate 153,295, forward strand.
TGTGTCAGTGTGCTGACTTCACTATGACTTGCCCCAAACTGCATGTGATTATCATAAAGTGGGCATGTCTGTAAAGGGGAGACTCGTGGGTACCCATAGAACCCATTTACATCCACATATCTGGAGGTCAGATACAGATACAGATACATGCCCCCCCCCCTCACACACACACACACAGATCAATAAAGTTTAATCTAACGTAGTCTAATCTGACCTGAGTGCTGTTTACTCTCGTCATTGGTTCTGATGATGACGGTTTCCTGTTCTTTTCTGTAGTTGTTTCCTGTCCAGGTGATGGCTCAGCAGGCGACGGCAGGGCGGCGCTACCTGCGGGCGTTCGTTAGCGGCTTCTTCGTGGCCGTCCCCGTCACCGTCACCGTCCTCGACCGGTTGGCTTACGTGGCTCGAGTGGAGGGAGCGTCGATGCAGGTGAGACGTCACAACACATCCACCAATCAGAGAGTCAGAGAGAGAGAGAACCTCACACACACCTCTCCTGTCTTCAGAGACATCCCCGAGGTCAACAGCAGAGCACGCTGCAGTTTGTACACGTCTAACTTTACAAACTAGTGATAACGAGGAGGTCAGAGGTCAGAGGTTACAGCATCCTGACAACGTGTTGAGTTGTGGGAAATAAAAGGAAGAAGCTGTTTTTATATCTTAAAGCTCCTCATATGTCTCATCTTTTTCCATCATAGTGCTTGAAGCGATTTGAGCTGCGAGGGTTTTATGTGTAACTAGGTCTGTCAAAGTTAACTTGATAATTTTAACGCCACTAATTTCTTCTTCATTAACGCAACTTGTGATTTTTAGATTGTAGCAGCTCAGTTTTAAAGTTAGTGAAGATTCTGGTATCATAAGAAACTGGAAAACCTGAATAATGCTCCAAACTTACGCTACGTTTTGGCGAGGAAACACTGTCATGTCCATTTTCAAAGGGGTCCCTTGACCTCTGACCTCCAGATATGTGAATGTAAATGGGTTCTATGGGTACCCACGAGTCTCCCCTTTACAGACATGCCCACTTTATGATAATCACATGCAGTTTGGGGCAAGTTATAGTCAAGTCAGCACACTGACACACTGACAGCTGTTGTTGCCTGTTGGGCTGCAGTTTGCCATGTTATGATCTGAGCATATTGTTTTATGCTAAATGCAGAACCTGTGAGGGTTTCTGGACAATATCTGTCATTGTTTTGTGTTGTTCATTGATTTACAATAATAAATATATACATACATTTGCATAAAGCAGCATATTTGTCCACTCCCATGTTGATAAGAGGATTAAATACTCGACTAATCTCCCTTTAAGGTACATTTTGAACAGATAAAAAAATGTGTGATTAATTTGCAGTTAAATTGCAGTTAACTATGGACAATCATGCTGCTAAGGTCAAAGGTCAGAGGGTGTTGTATGCTGTACGGATTGTGAAGCCCCTTGAGGCAGATATGTGATATTGTAATAACAGTTTGAGTCCTACCTGCTTTACCGCTGCACAGAAAGTCAGCATCCTCCTGTAAAATTGGTAACCATGAGTTACAGGTAACTTCATGTTGGAGAACTCCCAACCCTCCCTGCTTGGCCTCCTTTTATTCCCATCCAGACAGCAAACAAGCAGCTCTCTGCTCACTGACAGGCAGAGACGTAAAAAGAAAAAAAACAAACAACGCAAACAAAACAAGAGCCTGTTGGGTTTTGACCGAGTTGGTTTCCTGTCGTGCAGCTTATTATCCCGGACGTGTTTTGCATTATGCATAAAACAATCTGCTCTCTATTTTTAATGAGCATGAATATTAAAACTGCATGTTGCTCTTTGGTTGGTGTTGTATATTCATGTAGCCGCCGTATGTCGGGTCATGGAGTCGACCTCTGCCGGAGCTTCTGAAGACTTTCACATCAAATCCTCCAAAAGCATCAATGAAATGACTAAACGGTGTTTTTTTAAATGAGATGTTTACACTGCGGATGCTTCACGTGTTTCCATGACGCAGCTCCTGGGTTCACTCTCAGGTTTAATGGAGGTTAATCTGTTTATTTGAAGCGTTGATACTTCTGTGATTCTGATGCATAAACAAACAAGTTAACACAATATTCACGTCCACAGTCAGAAAGTCTGCGAGACAGACTGTAAAAGTTGCTCTTTTATTCTCCGTCTGACTCTGACTGAATAATGTGTAGCTGTTATTAAAAGTTAAAGACACAATGACCCCAGCAGTAGCAGGGAGTCGTCCGCTGCTGGCCGCTATCTTGTTTGCCAGACAATAATATTCCCATAACGCCGTCTGATGGTACACTGGGTGAAAGATCTTGTGCTCCTGATTACTGCTGTTCAACATGCGTCTGTCTGTTTTGCTGTAAAGTTTCAGAAGTGAAAGTGACGTTATGTTTCTTTATTTGAACACAGACAATACAGAAAGAACATAAACCTTACTGTATATAAAACAAGGGGAGATGTAATGTACCAGCTTTTAGCAAATTGCTGTTTTGCTGTGAGATAATTTCTGTTATGATTTGGTGCTATATGAATACAATTTAATTGAATTGTTTTGTCGGACGAGAGAAATTTAGAAAATTTATGGATATTGGGACTGAACTATTTGATGGATTGTTGTGAAAGTTACTACGGATATTCATGTTGCCTAGACGATGAATCCTAATTTGTTCGGTGATCCTCTGACTTTTTCCTCTAGCGCCACAATGAGGTTGGCATTTTTGTTTTTTATTAAAAATAGGTGTGTCAAAGATAACGCCGTAATAACACGTAAATTTGTTTTAATGCCACTAATTTCTGTAATGCAACTTGTGATTTTTTAGTTTGTAGCGGCTCAGTTTTAAAGCTAAAGTGAAGATACTGGTATCATATGAAACTAGAAAACCTGATGAATCTATTGGTACCAACCTTGTCATACTAGCTTGTCATGAAAGAGGCTAAATGTCCAAATGTACGCAAAATTTATGTGAGGAAAAACTGGTCTGGTCGTTTTCAAATTATGCTTAATCTGTATATAACCTCAGAGAGGTGCAGCATGTGGCCAGGAGGAGTCAGGTCTTCACTGCTGATGAGATTCTGGGTTTTGGTGCTGATGAGACAACGGGATATGCAGACCAGAATCGGGACCAGTTTCCCGGCAACCAGCTGAGCGGTCCGGCACACGCTGTGACCCTTATAAAACGGGTGATTGTTGTTTTTAGTTTTTTGCACTAATTAAACAAACATGATCTAACATGTTAATGAGTGAAACTCTGAGGTGCTGGAAGTTGGATCTTATTACCTTTAGACAGACTTTAAAACACAACATTACTCTGCAGCTGAAATCAGAGCAGTTGGTTGTTTAGAGACGTTTTAGCAGCAGGTTCATCACCGAGCAGAACAAAGAAACATACAGTACACAGCCAGACAGAGAAATGTCTCTCTGTGTGTGTTTTCATCCCTTTTTTTTTTTGCAGTGCTTGGTTTGTTGTCATGGAAACAGTGTTTTCCGAGCTCCCCGAGTAACGGATGGTTATGAATATGTGCCGTTTGAGTTCCTAATTTATGTCAGAAAAACAGACGAGCGTACCTGATCAAGCGTACGATGATCTCAGCTGAGTTTCATACATGTAAATTAGAAGATAGAAGAGCTGCATAAACTGTGAGTGTGTTTATTTAACCCTCTGAGACCCACAATAGACCCGTTTTAGTCTTTTAGGGGGATCGAGGGGGTCTTTAGGGGGGTCCAGGGGGTCTTTAGGGGGGTCCAGCAGGTCTTTAGGGGGGTCCAGGGGGTCTTTAGGGGGAGATAGCAGGTCAACAGTAGATGTCACATAGAAGTGGTGTACATCGTCTGAAAGCTGGAACCTGAAGATTAATGTGAGATGCAGCTCAGCACTGTGTGAGAAGTTGTTCTAGTCATAATATATGATGTCATCCTCATGCTCTATTATGTCTCATAAGTTGTTGCAGCAATTTAGGAGACTCGTGGGTACCCATAGAACCCATTTACATTCACATTTCTGGAGGTCAGAGGTCAAGGGACCCCTTTGAAAATGGACATAACAGTTTTTCCTCGACAAGATTTAGTGTAAGTTTGGAGCATTATTTAACCTCCTTCACTACTAGCTAGTATGATATGGTTGGTACCGATGGATTCATCAGGTTTTATAGTTTCATATGATACCAGTATCGGACTTTTCTTCTGCCTTTCTTTTGGACATTTTCTGGACTTAATTTGGGCAATTTTCAAACATTTTTCTGACATTTTTCAGACTTATTTTTTCGACATTTTCAGACATTTTTCAGGCTTTTTTCGGACATTTTTCTGACTTTTTTTCAGACACTTTTCAGACATTTTTTGGGATAAAAACCCTCACACATTCACATATCTGGAGGTCAGAGGTCAAGAGACCCCTTTAAAAATGACCATGACAGTTTTTCCTCGCTCAAATTAACTTAAGTTTGGAGCGTTATTTAACCTCCTTCACTACAAGCTAGTATGACATGGTTGGTACCGATGGATTCATCAGGTTTTATAGTTTCATATGATACCAGTATTTGAGGTCAGAGGTCAAGGGAACCCTTTGAAAATGGTCTGTGTTTCTGTTTGTGGCTGCACCGTTACACCAAATAGACATTATATAGTTGTGAATCATTTCCCAGAGTTATAACCTGACATATTGTGGTTCTTGATTTAAGATCCGGTCCCGTGGGTTTGAGCAGTGCTCGGCTCTGCAGCACGCATTTTTAATGATGAACCCACAGTTGGGTCACGCAGGGTTAATTTTCACTATTACAGCGGTCAGAACACTGTGAATAAGTTGTTTATTTATATCATTGTGATCCTGCATCATCGCTGTAAAAACTAAATTAATGATCAGACAATCTGCTGCTGCTGAACTGTCACACTTTTATACATTTTCCTATAAATTCAGACTCACCACAGCAGCAGGAAGACTTTCAGAAACAATCCAGCATGTAATAATGTGGAGAAATGTGACTGCGAGGGGGAGCGGGCGAAGTATCCGACTCTAACTGGCATTCACAGGGATATTTATTTTGGGGCCGACAGGTAAGAGATATTCTGTCAATTACCCCGGCAGGCGTGAAATGACCCGAGCACATCCTGTTTTAATGACACGCTCGTTGTGACGCTCGCCGCTGTGTGAGCGGGTCTTCGTCACGCGTGGATCCTCCGACGTCAAGTGACTCAAACCAAGTTGTAGGAGTAATGATTTTGTCGTTTTTTTAGGAGGGAAGGGGGGGGGGAGCAGAGACAAGCGTGTGATTGAGCTGTCATGGAAGACATGGTTGTTTAGAGCAACAGACGAAATGATGACTAGAGGAGGGAGATGAACAACCAAACACAAACTGATTTTCTACTAAAACAATGAGGGGGAAAAAAGAGAAAAATGGACTTCCAGAGTTTGCTTACGCAACAAATATTTTAAATACTGGACAGGAGAGCATGACCAATACTGGAATTTACAGATATAGAAATTGATATTCGATTGTTAAAAAATTCAAAGCTGTCAAAGTTAATGCAATAATAACACATCGTTTTAACGTCACTTGTAATTTTTTAGGTTGTAGCGGCTCAGTTTTAGAGCTAGAGTGAAGATACTGGTATCATATGAAACTATAAAACCTGATGGATCCATCGGTACCAACCAGGTCAGACTAACTTGTCATGAAGGAGGTTAAATAACGCTCCAAACTTACACTAAATTCTGGCGAGGAAAAACTCTCATGGTCATTTTCAAAGGGGTCTCTTGACCTCTGACCTCCAGATATGTGAATGTGTGAGGGTTTTTGTCCAAAAATATGTCCGAAAATTGTCTGAAAAAGTCAGAAAAAAAGTCAAAGAAATGTCTGAAAAAAAGTCTGTAAAATGTTTGAAAATTGTCAAAAAAAAGTCCGGAAAATGTCCAAAAGAAAGGCAGAAGAAAAGTCCGATACTGGTATCATATGAAACTATAAAACCTGATGGATCCATCGGTACCAACCAGGTCAGACTAACTTGTCATGAAGGAGGTTAAATAACGCTCCAAACTTACACTAAATTCTGGCGAGGAAAAACTGTTATGTCCATTTTCAAAGGGGTCCCTTGACCTCTGACCTCCAGATATGTGAATGTAAATGGGTTCTATGGGTACCCACGAGTCTCCCCTTTACAGACATGCCCACTTTATGATAATCACATGCAGTTTGGGGCAAGTCATAGTCAAGTCAGCACAGTGACACACTGACAGCTGTTGTTGCCTGTTGGGCTGCAGTTTGCCATGTTATGATTTGAGCATATTGTTTTATGCTAAATGCAGTACCTATGAGGGTTTCTGAACAATATCTGTCATTGTTTTGTGTTGTTAATTGATTTACAATAATAAATATATACATACATTTGCATAAAGCAGCATATTTGTCCACTCCCATGTTGATAAGAGTATTAAATACTTGACAAATCTCCCTTTAAGGTACATTTTGAACAGATAAATCCATTCAAAAGCCAAGCTAGTATGACATGTTTGGTCCCGATGGATTCATCAGGTTGTAAAGAAATTAGTGGCGTTAAAACAAATTTGCGTTAACACGTTATTATCGCGTTAACTTTGACAGCCCTAAAAACATATGAAAGTTACTTTCACCATGATGATAAAGCTGGCAGTGTTCAGTGAAGAGCTGATTTACCAACCTGTTTTGGACCTGATATTACTGTTACCTGAGCTTCTATTTCACATGGTTGCATGGAGTTTAATTCTAAAACTCTGTGTCTGATTTTTGGGGAGAAAATGTCCCTGAAGGTGCCGTGTGCAGCACTTCACCATCCATTAATCAGCACATAAATTTAGCTACAATAACCATGAGGGACCTCGTTAAAGCGCTGCGATAATTCACGTTGTTAGATTGGAGGAGATGCTTCACAAACCAACAGGAGACACTGACAGTGACTGATGATGTTCAGAGGCTCAGAGGAACTGATGAGCAGGAGAAAAGGATGGAATTACATGTCGCATAAATATTAGAAAGTGTCTTATATTACAGAGTTAAAACTTATTTCACTATCTCTAAAATCCGTTCTACAAACATTAACATTCAGGCCGACTAGCTCTCTATAAAACTTTCACTTGGAGCTCCATTAAATGCATTTTAATAATATTATTAATGAGTGGATTCATATATTTTTTTTAAATTATGTCTGGTATATAAATGTGTTTAGTTAACTACGGACTAAGGGCGCTAATTTCATAAATCAAGGTGCACAGGGCCACGTCATGCACATTCAAGTGTAGCGCCGCCACGCTACCAGAATGCATTGCACGGCTGCTTACATAGACAATGAATGGGAAGCGTGGAAAGGACGGAGCCTTGTGGACACGTACCATTAGTGGATTTAACATCATAGACACGACCGCTTGCGTAACATCTCATCTTCAACCTCTTATCCGGGTCGGGTCGCCGGGGGCAACAGCTCCAGCAGGGAACCCCAAACTTCCCTTTCCCGGGAAGAGCACATTAACCAGCTCTAACTGGGGGATCCCGAGGCGTTCCCAGGCCAGTGTGGAGATATAATCTCTCCACCTAGTCCTGGGTCTTCCCCGTGGCCTCCTCCCAGCTGGTCGTGCCTGGAACGCCTCCCTAGGGAGGCGCCCGGGGGGGGGGGGGCATCCTTACTAGATGCCCGAACCACCTCAACTGGCTCCTTTCAGACATTTTTAAGACTTTTTTTTTTTTTTCAGACTTTTTTTTCCGGACATTTTTCAGACTTTTTGTTTTGGGACATTTTTCATACTTTTTGTTTTCGGACATTTTTCAGACATTTTTTTTCGGACATTTTCAGACATTTTTTTCGGACATTTTCAGACATTTTTTTTCGGACGTTTTCAGACATTTTTTTCGGACATTTTTCAGACTTTTTTTTTCTGACGTTTTTCAGACTTTTTTTTCAGAGATTTTTCAGACTTTTATTCGGACGTTTTTCAGACTTTTTTTTCGGACATTTTCCAGACATTTATTTTTCGGACTTTTTTCACTTTTTTTTTTACATTTTTCAGACATTTTTTTTCGGACATTTTTCAGACTTTTTCAGAGATTTTGTTTTTGGACATTTTTCAGACTTTTTGTTTTGGGACATTTTTCATACTTTTTTTTTTCGGACATTTTTCAGACATTTTTTTTCGGATGTTTTTCAGTCTTTTTTTTTTCGGACGTTTTTCAGACTTTTTTTTCAGAGACTTTTCAGACTTTTATTCGGACGTTTTTCAGACTTTTTTTCGGACATTCTCCAGACATTTATTTTTCAGACTTTTTTCAGACTTTTTTTTTTACATTTTTCAGACATTTTTTTTCTGACATTTTTCAGACTTTTTGTTTTCGGACATTTTTCATACTTTTTGTTTTCGGACATTTTTCAGACTTTTCTTTTCGTACGTTTTTTCAGTCTTTTTTTCGGACGTTTTTCAGACTTTTTTTTCAGAGATTTTTCAGACTTTTATTCGGACGTTTTTCAGACTTTTTTTTCGGACATTCTCCAGACATTTATTTTTCGGACTTTTTTCAGACTTTTTTTTTTTTACATTTTTCAGACTTTTTTTATCGGACATTTTTTCAGACTCTTTTTCAGACATTTTTTCAGACTTTTTTTTTCACTCAAACACTCATCTTCTACCTCTTATCCGGGGTCGGGTGGCGGGGGCAACAGCTCCAGCAGGGGACCCCGCCTTCGTCACAACGGTTCGGTAAAGCGAATGCAATACCGCCCCCCCCGCTGCTCCGATTCTCCGGCCAATCTTCACTTGGGGTGAGGACTCATTCCCTACCCGGAGTAGGCTATGTGCGTAACAATATAGCCACAAGACAGACGGTCCAGACATGTACTCGGTTCTAAGAAGAGCAACGTTGTCTCTCATCTGTCGTTCGTCACCATCCAGTTCATCCTTTTGTTTCTTGGTGTGTAGTGAATATTACATCCTCACAGGGGCGCTACCGTGGCAACAGACTTTCTGGTTTTGTAGTGATGCTTGTGTGTGTCCGGACAAACAGATCTACTGAAACATGTGTTAGTGTTGTCGACCTTGTGACCGGACTATATTTAGAGTGTTTAGTTCTGCTCTATTACTCGTCCCAGTGACTCACCGCTGCTCACCACCTCATGTTTCTGACTTACTGTATGTGTTGATGTAGTGGGTGAGAGTGGGATGTCTCCTGTACACAGTGAAGGGAGCAGGTTTATGA
>CAKAOJ020000462.1:167500-318563 GCA_916701645.2 Sebastolobus alascanus
AGGAGTGGATGTTTCCTCAGAGCAACAGATAGCCGAGTCCTCCACACGTGGACCAGATCTGTGTCGACTCTCCTCCTCGCTGGGGGGTTTAGTTAAAATCCCTCATAAAGCCGCATCTATCATCTGCCAAGAATATCGCCTCAGATTTAAATTTCAAATGTGATACGGCTACACTGTGTGGAGGGGGGGGGGCTGACTCCTGCTTATAATTGGGACTCATTTTAAAAGAAAATTGTTCAAGGGAATACGGCGGTCCGTAGAGTAATATCTTATTTACAGAACGCCTCTCGTTTTCAGTGCGTGCCGGCGAAGGAGAATGATTGTGAGCGGCTGTACGGAGAGCTGAGCGCTGCCGTGGGTGTTTGTCATGCTCTCAACGCAGACCATTACCAACCTGATTGATTTTATGTTCGGCTGCGAACAGAACCATTTGCCTCAGAAGAACCGAGTTCTGCAAAACATAATTTTCTCCAGGACGGGGAGGAAAATGTTTCCCCGTCGGTTGTGAATGGGCAGCAGGAGAGATGAATAAGAGTCCCGGCTCCTGGCTCGCCTCCTTGTTGTTTATATGAAAAGGGTTTGATGTCAGCCATCTGGGATCAGCAGGGGGACGGCGTGGTGGTGAAGTTCCACAGTCTATGAATAGTCACTGAAAACTCAGCAGCCGTGGAAACCTTCAAAAGCGCCGAGCTTCGCTCCTCTGCGCGGCGGCGGTTTGCTTTGAGTCGAGGATGTCAGTGACAGCACAAGAGCGTCTGCAGCTCCGAGCTGCTGTTCGCTGTTTCTTGGTGGCATAAAATCCACTCAGTAATATAATTAGGGATGCACCGATTGCAAGATTCTGGGCCGATACAGATATTAAAAATAAAAATTTGGCTGATAGCAGATGTTTCATTGGTGTGGGAAACAAAGACATCTTCATTATAAAAAAATAAGTGAACTCTCTTCACTCTTTAAGTCATTCAGCCTTTCATTCATAACTTGAATGAGCACAAATTAAATTGTACAAATTTATGAAACGAGCTTTAAAATATTACCTTCTTTCACATGAAAAAGAACTGCTTCAAAAGCTCCTTTAGCGTGTAATCAACTACCTACTCAATGAGAGGAATTACTTTATCAGTACTTCCATAACCACTAAAACATTTTGTTAAACATAAATTAAGTGTAATTTAATCAGCAGCTAACAGCACGAGACACGGCACAAAATGAACGCAACACAACAGATAAACATCGGCCACTCCCATCGGTGAATGTCTTCTTATTTGCAGATATGCCGCTGGCAGTCGGCGAGGCGAGAATCGTCCGTTACCGACGTTTGGCCGATAAATCGGTGCATCCCTAACCGTAATCTAATTTAGGGTGGTGCAATTAATCCAATTTCAATCACGATTTTGGCTTCAAAAACAAGATGATCGACATAAAACAATAATTGTGCCGCATCCTGTTTTGCAATGATGCTCTCGTTTTGTCTTGTGTTATAAATCCAGCGCTTTAATGTTTTAGACGTTGCTATGGGAAACCCAGCTTTTGTTTTCCAGTGAGTGTTTCCAGAGATGATGTAGGAATGACGTGGTGGTTCACACAGCAGAGGCCAGCTTCTGTCTCTGGCTTCTTGAGAGATTCACGAGCAAAATGAGGAGCATTTAAACTTGAATGTCATGTGGTTACATGGTTATTAGAGAAAGTAGGTGTCACTCTGACCTCTGTAATCTCCAACACCCACAACTCAGACGGCTTTAAGGCTCAGAACTAAATCAGGAGCTGAGAATCTTTCCATATGAGACGCCCTGACAGCATCCAGTGAGCATGTTTTCATCCCTGAAACAGTTCATTTTAATCAGTAGCATCATTTCAGTGAACTACAAAGACTTTCTGCCTTTCTTATTATTATTTTTCTCCCATTTAACTTCATGCCTCCGTCTCCAGAGATCAGGACAGACGCCAAAACCTCCTGTTTAGTTTTTGTTCTTGTTGTTTTGTTGAGTTGATTTTTCACAAATGCTAAAACACACTGGGGGGAGAAATAATTTTTTTTTAAAATGAAGCACAAACTGTTCAGGTGAGGAGACATAAAAAAAGCCTGTGGGGTTTCTAAAAACATCTCAACCTGAACGAGACGCCAAACAGAGATGCAAATGACGAGAATGAAGAAACAATAACGCAGAAATAACAAGAGAGGAAGTTAAAATAAATGAGCCGTGTGTGTGTGTGTGTGTGTGTGTGTGTGTGTGTGTGTGTGTGTGTGTGTGTGTGTGTGTGTGTGTGTGTGTGTGTGTGTGTGTGTGTGTGTGTGTGTGTGTGTGTGTGTGTGTGTGTGTGTGTGTGTTTGTGTGTGTGTGTGTTTGAGAGGACAGACAGTGCATGTTGGGTAATGGAGTTATAATTTGTTCTGTTTCTTTTGAGTGTATGATGCGGCTAAAATAACAAATAATATTTTTGTTGCTTTCTGTTGAAGAACGTGGTGAACGCTTACATAATGTGTGAGTTTGATTTGTCTAAAGGGTTTGAATACAACGATTCGCATGATATTTTACAAAAAGTCATTTTATTTTTCATGCATTTTCCTACAAATGTCCAACAGTTTTTAAGCTAGAGTGAAAATACTGGTATCATATGAAACTATAAAACCTGATGAATCCATCGGTACCAACCATGTTATACTAGTTTGTGGAGAAGGAGGTTAAATAACGCTCCAAACTTGCACTAAGTTTTTGGCGAGGAAAAACTGTCATGTCCATTTTCAAAGGGGTCCCTTGACCTCTGACCTCCAGATATGTGAATGTAAATGGGTTCTATGGGTACCCACGAGTCTCCCCTTTACAGACATGCCCACTTTATGATAATCACATGCAGTTTGGGGCAAGTCATAGTGAAGTCAGCACACTGACACACTGACAGCTGTTGTTGCCTGTTGGGCTGCAGTTTGCCATGTTATGATCTGAGCATAATGTTTTATGCTAAATGCAGAACCTGTGAGGGTTTCTGGACAATATCTGTCATTGTTTTGTGTTGGTAATTGATTTACAATAATAAATATATACATACATTTGCATAAAGCAGCATATTTGCCCACTCCCATGTTGATAAGAGGATTAAATACCTGACAAATCTCCCTTTAAGGTACATTTTGAATTTTGAAAAATTTACCATTTATGATTGATGGTTATTATAAAGTGTTACGTTGGTCTCTACCACCTCCTGAGGGAAATATCCATCTCTTTAGCTGCTAAACGCTCCTCTAAGTTCACCAGCTCGTCTCTAACTGTCTGTCTGCTGCTGAGCAGGTAGTGAACAGTCTCTTTATCGGAGCTTGTTTGATGAAAACAGCTGGAAACGACGCTAATGAGAGCGGATCAAAGAGTAGAGTCGGGGCTGTGAAGAGATCCTTTGTTAATATACAAATATTGATCTAAACACGGGATCTTAATGTTTCATTAAAGGCAGATTTTAATATGCTTTAAGGCAGAAAAAGGCATTAAAATGACATTTAAAAGGAGATAAAATAGAGAGTACATTCAGAAGATATTGATTAAAGCAATAATGCCATGGTTTCATCAGTTTTAAATCAAGTATAAAGATCTAAATGAAGTGGACTTCCTCCAGCAGTCACACACCTTCATACAGTACGATCACACATGCTGTCATATTATCCCACTTGGTTTAATCTGCTGTCAGACGGCGGCGGCGGCGGCGGCGTCCTTCAACGAAAAGACGGTTGAGCGAGGAGACGAGTGGAGCGAGCTGTGGCGTCTCTCTGCTCGGCAGACAGTTTTATATATTTATATCTGGTCAGTTTCCTGTTCAGCAGAGCAGGAAATGAAGTATTCACATCCTCTTGCAGTTGAGATTGAAGGCCTCGCCCATCGCTCATTAGCTAGTAAATAATCAGGTGTAGTACAGTAAAGCAGAGAGAGTAGAAGAACCTTATCGCTGCTGTTCACCAGCTGAACGTTCAGATTTAACAGATTCCTCTCTGGAAGACACCGTCTCTTTGTCCATGTGTGTGTAGTGATATCTGTGACCTATTTTAACCATCTTAATGAGGACATGTTGACCAGCCTTCACTCCTTCAAAGGGCTGCTGAAGGTTAAGACTTTGAAATCTATAAGAATCTATCCACCTTATTCCTTATTATTATGTTATATATATTATATTATATTGGGGCTCAGAGGGTAGAGCAGGTTGTCCACTGAACTGGCACTAAATTATTTATTTAGGGCGTTTTCACAAGCCAACATTCAGTCCGCAGTAATCACGTAAACTTCTGACTTTATTCTCATAATATTACAACCTTTTTTTCTCGTAAACTTCTGACTTTATTCTCATGATACTACGACTTTTTTTTCTCGTCAAATTCTGACTTTATTCTCATAATATTACGATTTTTTTTTTCCGGTAATGTTATGACTTTATTCTCATAATATTACGACTTTTTTTTTCTCGTAAACTTCTGACTTTATTCTCATAATACTATGACTTTTTTTTCTCGTAAACTTCTGACTTTATTCTCATAATATTACAACCTTTTTTTCTCGTAAACTTCTGACTTCATTCTCATAATACTACGACTTTTTTTTCTCGTCAAATTCTGACTTTATTCTCATTTTTTTCCGGTAATGTTATGACTTTATTCTCATAATATTACGATTTTTTTTTTCCCGTAAGTTTCTGACTTTATTCTCATAATATTACGATTTTTTTTCCCGGTAATGTTATGACTTTATTCTCATAATATTACGATTTTTTTTCCCGTAAACTTCTGACTTTATTCTCATAATATTCCGACTTTTTTTTCTCGTAAACTTTTGACTTTATTCTCATAATATTCCGACTTTTTTTCTCGTAAACTTCTGACTTTATTCTCATAATATTACGACTTTTTTTTCTTGTAAACTTCTGACTTTATTCTCATAATATTACGACTTTTTTTTCTCGTAAACCTTTGACTTTATTCTCATAATATTACGTCTTTTTTTCTCGTAAACTTATGAATTTATTCTCCTAATATTACGACTTTTTTTCTTGTAAACTTCTGACTTTATTCTCGTAATATTACGACTTTTTTTTCTCGTAAATTTATGACTTTATTCTCGTAATATTACAACTTTTTTTCTCGTAAACTTATGACTTTATTCTCGTAATATTACGACTTTTTTTTCTCGTAAACTTCTGACTTTATTTTCATATTATTACAACTTTTTTTCTTGTAAACTTCTGACTTTATTCTCGTTATATTACCACTTCATTCTCAAAATCTCAATTTTTTTTTTTTCCTCAATGTGGCCCTAATACTCCGTCGTACCATAGACCTACAACAATGATAAATAAAAATGAAAATGTAAACAAAGAACAGTTATTCATCCTCCACAGGGAGCCGCTGGAGAGGAGCTAAAGAGCCGCAGGCTGCTGACCTCTGGACTAGACAAACGGACTATAGCTGGTGAAAGCACCATTAGTGTTTCCACTGTAACTCCTTTCTGCTGGTTAACTAACACTTATTTCTTTGAGCATTTAACACTTCACTTCCTAAACTAATGGAGCTGATGGAGGCTTTACAATGAGGAATACGTTTCAGGCTTTGAAAGTTCAGCGCTGCTGCTCCACTGGTCCAGTTTAAAACGAGCAATAAAAAGCTTTTAAACAAGAACAAGGAAGAGCTGAAATTGTCAACATGGAATTATGGAAAAGAAAGTCTGGATTAGAGGATTAATAGGGGAGCGCATAATAACACCAGACGGATTTATTGAGACAGTCATTAACTGGAGAATATTTATCCTCTGAATGGAAATATATGGCAGCATGTAACAATCATATGTGGGAACAGAAAGCAGGATATATAAATTTACACTAAATATACACGAGCAGCTGTAAGTCATATTTACATTAACAAGTTTATTATTTCTCTCAGTACGATCTCTAATTATAGCACAGATGGTAGAGAATAGCTGGGAGTCCTTAATCTATAAGACTACACATGGAACTCATGCGGGGCTGAAACTAATTTCCATTAAATTTGTATTAACGCCTCGCTAATTAAATATGCCCACAGAGGCTTCGGTCTTAAAGCCCCCCCCCCCCCCCAGCCAGTTTTACTTCCTGTTTTTTGGTTAACGTTTTTTCTCAAACACAGAATAGGGGTGTGGTTAATAGTCGGACGTAATTCGTCACCATGGCAACCAGATTGCATCGTTTTTCAACCCAGTTTAGATGAATTTACTGTTTATCAGAAACACAAATGAGACAAGAATTATCTCAACACACCGACTCTCTCTCACTCTCACTCTCACTCTCTCTCTCTCTCTCTCTCTCTCTCTCTCTCTCTCTCTCTCTCTCTCTCTCTCTCTCTCTCTCTCTCTCTCTCTCTCTCTCTCTCTCTCTCTCTCTCTTCTTTACCGTCTCCTCCTGGTGAGGCGGCCGTCTGGCTGCTGCTGCACCGAGGAGCCTCAGTTTCGGGACGTTTTGGAGGTGCACCGTCCACCAGTCTGACGTTTCCTGTAGTGCCACCATGAGGATGACATTTTTATTTTTTGATGAAATATCTTGTCAACTATCGGATGGATTGTGATGAAATCTGCTTCAGACGTTCATTCCCTCAGGGTGAATTGTAATAACTGTGGTGATCCTTTCCATCTATTACACCCCTATACATTCATAATAATGAAGTAATTAGAAAATACATTGTTTAATAAATGAGGTTCTCTGTCTGCCTCTCCGTCTGTCTGCTTTAATGCATGCTGGGTGACAGGATGTGTCGGCGTTGTCCAACCACGGTGGATGTTGTTCCTCTTTGGGGGATTCGTCTCCTTCCTCTTCCCTCGTACCGACATCAAAGCCAACGGTTTGCCGCTCGACGCTGATCTCCTCCCACCGGCGAGCTGGGAATTACCCCCACGCGTAATATGTCCTCGTGCGTCCGTTTAGCGGCGGTGGATCCCTCGCCTCCCGACGCCGTCAGTCAGTTTGACGTATTGAGGGCACAATGAAGGCTGTACGTTAACGCCGGAGGGAGTGACACACTTAAAGGCAGCAGGCGGAGAAAAAAAGAAACTCTTTCCACTCCGTCAGGAGGAAGTTTTATAGGTTCAGACATGAGTACACATATTTCTAACTTTCATTCTGATGAAGGACTCAACAGCTGGTTGTTGAATGTGGACAACTCTACAACTCTACACCTCTACACCTCTACACCTCTACACCTCTACACCTCTACACCTCTACAACTCTACACCTCTACAACTCTACAACTCTACAACTCTACAACTCTACTCCTCTACAACTCTACTCCTCTACAACTCTACAACTCTACAACTCTACTCCTCTACAACTCTACAACTCTACACCTCTACAACTCTACACCTCTACACCTCTACACCTCTACACCTCTACAACTCTACAACTCTACACCTCTACACCTCTACAACTCTACACCTCTACAACTCTACAACTCTACAACTCTACTCCTCTACAACTCTACTCCTCTACACCTCTACACCTCTACAACTCTACACCTCTACACCTCTACAACTCTACAACTCTACAACTCTACACCTCTACAACTCTACAACTCTACACCTCTACACCTCTACAACTCTACAACTCTACACCTCTACAACTCTACACCTCTACACCTCTACACCTCTACACCTCTACAACTCTACAACTCTACAACTCTACACCTCTACAACTCTACAACTCTACACAACTCTACAACTCTACTCCTCTACAACTCTACTCCTCTACAACTCTACAACTCTACACCTCTACAACTCTACAACTCTACACCTCTACACCTCTACACCTCTACAACTCTACACCTCTACAACTCTACACCTCTACAACTCTACTCCTCTACAACTCTACTCCTCTACACCTCTACACCTCTACACCTCTACAACTCTACAACTCTACACCTCTACAACTCTACTCCTCTACAACTCTACTCCTCTACAACTCTACAACTCTACACCTCTACAACTCTACACCTCTACACCTCTACAACTCTACAACTCTACAACTCTACACCTCTACAACTCTACAACTCTACACCTCTACACCTCTACAACTCTACAACTCTACAACTCTACAACTCTACACCTCTACACCTCTACAACTCTACACCTCTACAACTCTACACCTCTACACCTCTACAACTCTACAACTCTACAACTCTACACCTCTACACCTCTACACCTCTACAACTCTACACCTCTACACCTCTACAACTCTACAACTCTACACCTCTACACCTCTACAACTCTACAACTCTACAACTCTACTCCTCTACAACTCTACTCCTCTACACCTCTACAACTCTACAACTCTACAACTCTACACCTCTACAACTCTACAACTCTACACCTCTACACCTCTACAACTCTACACCTCTACACCTCTACAACTCTACACCTCTACACCTCTACAACTCTACACCTCTACAACTCTACACCTCTACAACTCTACAACTCTACAACTCTACACCTCTACAACTCTACAACTCTACAACTCTACACCTCTACAACTCTACAACTCTACAACTCTACACCTCTACAACTCTACAACTCTACACCTCTACACCTCTACACCTCTACACCTCTACACCTCTACACCTCTACAACTCTACACCTCTACACCTCTACACCTCTACACCTCTACACCTCTACAACTCTACACCTCTACACCTCTACAACTCTACACCTCTACAACTCTACACCTCTACACCTCTATACCTCTACACCTCTACAACTCTACACCTCTACACCTCTACACCTCTACACCTCTACACCTCTACACCTCTACACCTCTACACCTCTACACTCCTTTGTATAAAAGGTGTGACACTTCCTCCTGATTGTGCAGAAGCAGGCCGTCGCTGCTCCGTCAGCTCTCCCTCTCTGAAGAGAAAACATGAAACCAGACAGCGTCAGTAAATCTGAATGTGTAAACAGGTTTAAGTGCGACGTGTGGAGCGGAGCTGGAAGTCACATCTGCTCCACATCCTCTAACCCGGCGCTGGAAATGAGCTTTGATCCTGGTTAATTCTGCTGCTGCTGGGAGGCTTTGCTCCGGACCTCGAGCTCCCAGCAGGCTTTGTGTCACCGGTGTTTTACCACGGTTATGTTAATCGCTCGTGTGACGGTGCTGCATTGAGAGTCGGGGAAAGTGCCAACACACCGAAGACCTGACGAGACTCCCTGCTCTTAAACTTTGAACAATAACTCTGAGTTTCCCTCAGATTGATATTTATCTTCATTCTGTCATCGTGCTCTCTGACCAGCGGCGATCTGTCATGGAGAATTAGCTGAGGAATTACTTTTTTATATCTGTGAGATATATAACCAACAACTGGGACTTTGAGTGTAGTTTTACAGCTAAATCAATACGTGGTTTTATAGAGGCAGCAAATTTACTGGAATACAATACGCTGCATAACACCGGTCCATTAAATCACAACTCTCAGCGCTTCATTTTCAAGGTAATGATGACAAATTAAGACGACATAAAGTTTGAGTAAATTTAAGTTAATATTTCCACGTCAGCTCTTACATGCAGACTGCTGAGTTTCCATGTACACCAAGGCTCTGATTACTTTTAGTAATCAGCTTATGGCCTCCGATGTTTGCAATATTTCCCTTTTTAAATGTCCTCTTAAGTAGGTTAAAGTCGGATAAAGCGTTTTCCTGCACCGTGTGACAACTGTATATGTTGTATTCGCTCTCTCCTGAGCCAAACTAAAGCTTCATGACACTTTTATTCATCTTTCATCCATCTTTTTGTGTGGCTGAATCATGAAATGGATCCTCAGGATCAGCTCAGGAATTTTCATTAAGTCTTGTGATTGCATAGATAGATCACATTCTCCTGCAGGGACCGATAAACGGTAGAAAAGAGACACATTTTCTCTCATTTTGGACGGAAAGTTCGTAATAGCGGAAAGAATAATGAAGCATGTCTGCTGTTGAGCATTCACCTGATTACAGAATAAACCATTAAATAGTGTCACATATCGCCGGTGTTCACTGAAAACTGTGTTTCTCCTAAAGTTGTTTTTCAGATAAACTGAAGGATTAATTGTTCTTTTACGGGCTCAGAAACTTCTTCTACTTTACTAAACTAAGTAAACAATAAAAAGCCGCTGGATTATCTGAGAAGTGAAACCAGGCCTGAATGTGTGATCCTCATGAAAAGTTGACGTTTTGGAGATGGTTTTTTGAATGGTTGTCTGTCTCTATGTGTCAGCCTTGTGATGGACTGGTGACCTGTCCAGGTGTAGCCCGCCTCCCGCCTCCCGCCCCAATGTCAGCTGGGATCCAGCCCCCCCGGCGACCCTCGGGGATTAATGAGTATAGCTGATGGATGGATGGATGTCATTTCAATGGCTCTAGTTTGTGGTGCCGTTTAATTGTATCGCATCATACTGAGAAGTCTGTTTGATATAAATGGGGTGGTCAAAATATCACAAATCCAGGGGATCTGTTATCATGAACTCTGCAGTACGTTTGCACACTTTTGGTATTTTCTTGGCCAGGCTCGCCTGTAGCACCTCTGGGCACAGGTGTTTGTTCGTGTTCCTGTGTTAAGTTTCATTTTCACTTTACAAACGTACTGTAGTAGTTTTAAGTCCAACCATGTTTTTTTTTTTTCCTAAACCTAGCTAAGTGGTTTTGTTGCCGGGGTGTGACATAATATCGCGATATAAAAACGTGACGATATGCAAACTGAATGGCGATATCAGAGCATTATAGGTACATCTAGTCATACAAACACTGATCTGCACTCTCTTGTCTTTTTCAGTGCTGTGTTTGAACAGACGATGGCGCTCTGAGTTCACACCAGTAGGTGAAGCACCGCCCCCCATCTTGCTTTTTTTTTTTACAGAAATAAACCCTATTTAGTTAATTTTGGCGTATCAGCGGAATGTTATCACTAGATAGTCGGACGATGGACGCTTCAATCTGACAGTGAACGCATTTTAAGGAGTCAGCTCAGAGCGGCGGTGTCATATTTCACATACACGTTGACGAGAGAGAGTTGACAGACCGAGACGATGGTGGAGGATTTGGTGTCGACGCGAGAAGCAAACGCGCCTATTTGGCAATATTTCAGATTTAAACCCAACGCTATAAGAGAACCGTAACGTTATTGAGGTAGCGTTAATCGCCGCGAGGAGGATGGAGCGGTCACAGCCGGTGGATACGGCGCCAGGTTGATCCCTGCAGCTCCCGAGAGTCCAGTAGGAACCAGAAAGTCAGGCTAACACAATTCTTTTTGTGACTTTGTTGATAAGAAAAATATAGAATAAGCAGACTTATTATTTAACTATCTAATCATAGACCTGAATCCCAGACTTTCAAACATAAACTGGTCGGAGCCATCAGAGATCCTTCGATATGAAACCGATGCTGCCTCGTTGGCATCTGGTGTTCCTCAGCGCACGGTTGAGCGGCTTCGCATCCATCAACCATGCAAATGAAAATCAATGGCTCATGAACAGGAAATCGTTGGCTTCCAAATGAGAGAAGGTAGTAATGCCAGTCACACCTCCGGGAGGCTGATGGATGAGAAACGAGAGGCCTCCGGGACGCCGAACGCCTCCAGGGACTCGCCGGGAAAAACCAACAGCAGCGTTGTTGTATGAGCAGCTGTAGGAGATCCACCGGGGCACAACGGGTTGATTTAATAGACAAAGATTACAGGCTGTCTGGTTAAAAACAACACAGAGGATGACCTGGGATTAATAAAAGATTAAACTATGGGTTGATTTGACTGATAACATGAGCTCAGAAGTGAATGAATGTCCTGTTATCATCATCCTGCTGGGACAGATGAACTCAAGGAATATCTGCAGCTGTGACAGTGATGCTCTGCAGCGTTAAACCGTGGCTATATTCAAAACTGCCTACTCCCTCACCTACTCCCTCTTCCCTCGCCTCTTCTCTCTCCTCTTCTCTCTCCTCTTCTCTCTCCTCTTCCCTCTCCTCTTCCCTCTCCTCTTCCCTCTCCTCTTCCCTCTCCTCTTCTCTCGCCTCTTCCCTCTCCTCTTCTCTTTCCTCTTCTCTCTCCTCTTCTCTCTCCACTTCTCTCCCCTCTTCTCTCTCCTCTTCCCTCTCCTCTTCTCTCTCCTCTTCCCTCTCCTCTTCCCTCGCCTCTTCCCTCTCCTCTTCTCTCTCCTCTTCTCTCTCCTCTTCTCTCTCCTCTTCTCTCTCCTCTTCCCTCGCCTCTTCTCTCGCCTCTTCTCTCTCCTCTTCTCTCTCCTCTTCTCTCTCCTCTTCCCTCTCCTCTTCCCTCGCCTCTTCTCTCGCCTCTTCTCTCTCCTCTTCTCTCTCCTCTTCTCTCTCCTCTTCCCTCTCCTCTTCCCTCTCCTCTTCCCTTTCCTCTTCCCTCTCCTCATCCCTCTCCTCTTCCCTCTCCTCTCTCCTCTTCCCTCTTCTCTCTCCTCTTCCCTCTCCTCTTCCCTCGCCTCTTCTCTCGCCTCTTCTCTCTCCTCTTCTCTCTCCTCTTCTCTCTCCTCTTCCCTCTCCTCTTCCCTCTCCTCTTCCCTTTCCTCTTCCCTCTCCTCATCCCTCTCCTCTTCCCTCTCCTCTCTCCTCTTCCCTCTTCTCTCTCTTCTTCCCTCTCCTCATCCCTCTCCTCTTCTCTCTCCTCTTCCCTCCCCTCTCCTCTCCTCTCTCCTCTTCTCCTCTCCTCTTCTCTCTCCTCTTCTCCTCTTCCCTCTTCTCTCTCTTCTTCTCTCTCCTCTTCCCTCTTCCCTCTTCTCTCTCCTCTTCTCTCTCCTCTTCTCTCTCCTCTTCTCTCTCCTCTTCCCTCTCCTCATCCCTCTCCTCTTCTCCTCTCCTCTTCCCTCTCCTCTTCCCTCTTCCCTCTCCTCTTCCCTCTTCTCTCTCCTCTTCCCTCTCCTCTTCCCTCTCCTCTTCCCTCTCCTCTTCTCTCTCCTCTTCCCTCTCCTCTTCCCTCTCCTCTTCCCTCTCCTCTTCCTTCTCCTCTTCCTTCTCCTCTTCCTTCTCCTCTTCCCTCTCCTCTTCCCTCTCCTCTTCTCCTCTCCTCTTCTCTCTCCTCTTCTCCTCTTCCCTCTTCTCTCTCTTCTTCTCTCTCCTCTTCCCTCTCCTCTTCCCTCTTCCCTCTTCTCTCTCCTCTTCTCTCTCCTCTTCTCTCTCCTCTTCTCTCTCCTCTTCCCTCTCCTCATCCCTCTCCTCTTCTCCTCTCCTCTTCCCTCTCCTCTTCCCTCTTCCCTCTCCTCTTCCCTCTTCTCTCTCCTCTTCCCTCTCCTCTTCTCTCTCCTCTTCTCTCTCCTCCTCGCTCCTCTTCCCTCTTCCCTCTCCTCTTCCCTATTCCCTCTCCTCTTCTCTCTCCTCTTCTCTCTCCTCCTCTTCCCTCTCCTCTTCCCTCTCCTCTTCCCTCTCCTCTTCCCTCTCCTCTTCCCTCTCCTCTTCCCTCTCCTCTTCCCTCTCCTCTTCCCTCTCCTCTTCTCTCTCCTCTTCCCTCTCCTCTTCCCTCTCCTCTTCTCTCTCCTCTTCCCTCTCCTCTTCTCTCTCCTCTTCTCTCTCCTCTTCCCTCTCCTCTTCCCTCTCCTCTTCCCTCTCCTCTTCCCTCTCCTCTTCCCTCTCCTCTTCCCTCTCCTCTTCCCTCTCCTCTTCTCTCTCCTCTTCCCTCTCCTCTTCCCTCTCCTCTTCTCTCTCCTCTTCCCTCTCCTCTTCCCTCTCCTCTTCCCTCTCCTCTTCCCTCTCCTCTTCCCTCTCCTCTTCCTTCTCCTCTTCCTTCTCCTCTTCCTTCTCCTCTTCCCTCTCCTCTTCCCTCTCCTCTTCCCTCGCCACTCTGCTGCTCTCTAGCCGGTCTGTGAACGTGACTGACCATCTCTCCAGCGAGCTACACCCGCGGGCGATTGTGGAGCTTTTCAACTTCAAAAAGGCAGATAAACACAGGTTCCTGTTAATTAATAATGGACATGGACAGGGAAATAAAAGCCCCTCGTCTACAGACCGGTCTCTAGAGAGCTCCAGCCGGCTCATAGCGGTCTGTGAGAGTGACCGCCCGGCTGGAGAGGTAGCGACCCCGGCAGGCGCTAGCTAGCTGTCACGGCAGTTTGTGAAGCTTCTAAACTCTGAAGCCATTGGAGCAAATGTTCGATTCACCATCCCATATAGTAAAACTGTCAATATTCTAAATCTATACAATTGATTTCTCTCCTTAAAAATATTCAGAAGTGAATTTAGTGATGAAATAGCTACGAAAAATGTAAAAAAAATGAGCCGTTTTTGGCTGCTGTTGTTGTTGTTGCAACCGTAGCCTGTAGCTCCAACGCTTTGCATTATGGGATACAGTAGGAGAGGTAGACTGGTCCGATGCATACTGGAGAGTTTTTCGAAATCAGTACGGCATACTGTAGATTCGGCTTTTGTTCGCATGATACATGCTACATGCTACATTTTGGCCAAATCCGTACGTACTACTAGTATAGTATGAAGTTTTGGATATTGCCGATGTGTTTTTCCTATTTAAGGCAAAGACTCTTCCTCCTCTCATCCATCTGCTGTGGAAATGTCAGCTTTTTGAATCGTCTAAATTACAAGTAGTATAGAGTCAGAACTGTGTGGCCTCTACTTCAGCCACAGGAAGTGGCCGAATGGCACCAGCAGAGGAAGGGCAGCGATGACGGATAGCGCAGCATCCGCTTGTTGCCTCGGCAACTTGGGGGGGAAGGAGGAGGAGGAGGAGGAGGAGGAGGAGGAGGAGGGTGACGGGAAGCCAGGTTGTCTGGATGCAGCGAGGATGACGTGATTGACAGAACTGGTACAGAACACACAGCGAGAGAGTGGAAGTGGCAGTTTGCGCCAAGAGTGGAGCGAGAAGAAAGAAGCTTACATGCGACGGCTGTGAGATTCGACATGACAAGCCCTGATCTGCTTCACATGGATTATTCCTGTTTACACGCCCTCTCTGCATGCAGGCTGAGGAGATTGTTTGATGCTAGAAGTTTTTCAAACTGCGGGGTTATCCCAGTCAGAGGCTGCATTAAAGTTTCACAGCGTAGGTGGAATATAAATGCGTCGCTTTGGTTGGGAGATTAGCGGGATAATTCCTCGGCTGATACTCGGGGTCCTCTTGTTACCACAGAGCTGCCCTTGGCGTGCCTTTGTCATTTGTCATGTTTAAAGCAGGGCTGTCGAGGGAGTGGAGGGCTCTGTCGTGGGGGGGGTGGGGGTGACCAGCCTCAGGCAACGGGTCATATTTCATCGTTTAAGCGGCGCATCGCCTCCGAACTCCCCCCGCTGTCCAGCTCAGATGAGAGATAACAGTAGGAGGCTTCACGCCGACAGCTTTGAGGCCTGTTCATCACGCCAGTGAGCCGAGAGCTCTGAGGACCTGAGTGAGGACCGCACCCCGGACAACAAAGCCTCAGAAACATTTATCTTTATTGACAGCGGGTGTCTGCACCGGGGCTATAAGACAGATACAGATGGATGCTGAGTCTCTCCAACTGTATGACGTAAAATACAAAGTCAAAATATCTTTATTTATACGGCATCTTTCAAAATAAAGTCAGAGTCAGGGAAGCAAAATGGAGGTGACTACAGGAGCCGAGAGATGCCGAGGATGATTAATAGAACCTGAATTGATCAGAACCTCTGTCCTATCAGGTTAATTTCTGTCATGTGATTCAAGAAAGAAAAGTTTAGAGCCCCGACGTTTGAATTTTTCATCTTGAAATTCGGTGCCCAATTTGAGCAAATTGTTATATATTTCTTCCAAAGAGTTTAGAAGCAAAGAGACGGAAACTCTGGTGCTTTTTTGACAACAGTCGCCAGATGGCGCTGCGGTAGCTCTGTCGCTATTTTGGACCGAAAACACCAATGAGTCTCTGTCCATGAATGTATAAAGAGCTCATATGACATATCCGGTTCTGCCAGCTTCCTGCTAGCTGTATGCAGCTGTAATAATGGATATTATTGGCTGTAATTCATCACTTTTATGATCTTCTAATACACATATGGGCTGTATGCTGCCAGCCTGTACCATGGTGGATGGATTAACGTCTCTGTTCCCAAACAAGCTGCAGACATTAAATATGACAATAGAATAGAAGTAATTTAGTTTTACTTTTGTTCGTCTCTTTGTAGGCGGACCATATAATTCCAGCCAGATGGGTTTCAAAGTGAAATACTTCAATGGTATTTAACTGTCAACACTAAATATTTAGTTTTTAAGTTTACGTTTAACTTTTAAATGTTAAATGTAAATTTTACAATCAGGTATTAATTTGTTTAGAAAATTGAAATTATTACGGCCTTTCTTTGCTTTCAGAAAGAGCGTCCCTCCCTGAAGTTTGCACAACCCTTAACTCTAAGTTATTTTAGACAATAGTTCATTTATTCTGTCTACAGTAGTTCATGAAATAGTAAAAATGCTCAAGGACTCTTACAAAAACAAATCTGGGATCTGCACCAAAACATATTGACTCGATCTCTGGTCCATGTTCTCACTTTCCACCTCATTTCATTTAAGTCTGTTAACACGTTTAAAAAGATCCCGCCGAGTAACAACAAGCAAACAAAACAGGACCTCAAACAACAACGTTCTTGGCAGATCGTATAAAATATCTGGCAGAAAAACAGACGCTTGAAACTGTTGGAACAAACGCCAACTCAAAAGAACGGCCCAAAAAAAAAAAGAATAAAAGCTGGAAAAACAGAGGAGGTGATTGAAATATTAAAAACGATGGCATAGTTTAGCAGATGACAGAGCGTGCTGGTTTCCATACGTACTGTGGGTCGAGTCTAATGAGTGAAGATGTGAAGGTACGCTGAGGTAGAAAGGTGTGAAATTAAACTTCTATGAATGTGATGCTGCTCAGTAAAAAAATGTAATTACACAGATGACTTTTACCAAACTGTGATTACAAGGTGCAGCTTCAGAGGACCGACTCTTAAAGGCAGCTGGAGCTCAGTGTTGATTTCACTTTCTATGTTTTTATAGAACGGTATTGTTCTTTGGCTAAATTTTCAAATCACTGAACACACTTTTCGTTATCTCAACTTGTTTCTGGAACTGAACAGCGTCTATAATCCCTACTGTTTCCACCCGGACGTCGATAGAGCTACACCGACTGTGGTTTCCCGGCAGGAGGAGAGCAGTCTATGCTCGCGACACAGCGTACTTTGAGCTCGTGTTTAAGCTGCGCTCGCCACAGCGTGCAGAGGTCAGTGGTGACGTTATCGCGTTGTGTCTGAAAGGATCTTCAGTGAGTGAGAGAAGGAGAGAACTAAGAGAAAGAAATACTCAAGCAGGAAGCAAAAATATATAAAAACCTGATGAATATTAGTTTATGTTAGAGATTCACAAACCAAGTTGTAAGTAAAATGCTGTTGCAGTGTACTTTTTATTTTGTTATTTTCACTCCTTTAAAGACACCAGAATGAAGGAAACAAAGTCTCTGAAACTCAGATTTTTCTGGGGGAGGATCTTCAGACCCCCCACTTCGGTTTAGAAATCCTCCCTTTTATTTAAGTGCTCAAGGTTGGCGAGTATGTAAATAATGGATTTAACATGTGCAGGTTAAATTCAATATATGATAATAACCACTAGGCTAATACATCTGAATAATGAACCCTTTAAATAGCAGGAAAAAATACTGCGCCAGACTTTAGAACCAGCTTTTTGTTGCTCAATCGCTCTCTGCTGCCTAAAGATAACAATGCGCCAACAAAAGCACCTGACCACACTTCATTTTAAGACCATGGGTGCACAGATAGGTGCGCCTCTTTGCACCGGGTTTGATTTGCCGTGGGATGTTTTCCTGTTTTCTCCTTATTCTTAATTCAGAAGAAAACTGACGGTAATAAAAGTCGGTGCTGTTGTTTTGACAGAAAGCTTCGCTCTCTCTCAGAGACTGCTGAGCTTTATTTCTTTCATTCAAAGATGCTTCTTCTCGATAACCCCCCCCCCCCCATGTGTGTTCTCGTCACGGCGCTGCTGTCAATACGCCGGCTGTTTACCTGCCTCACATCTTTCTGAGACTCGATTACTGTTGTGGAACTAACATATTGGTAAATGGATTTAAGATATCTGGCAGTACAGAGGATGTGTGATAGCAGCCGATGTGTGAGGAATGATGGCCTCCGCCCTCTTCTCTGTCAGTGTTGATCACATCTGGTTGATCACATCTGGTTGATCACATCTGGTTTATCAAATCTGGTTGATCACATCTGGTTGATCACATCTGGTTGATCAAATCTGGTTTATCAAATCTGGTTTATCAAATATTCGCCCATCGCTGTACAACATGAGGCAAACAGAAAAATACGTTTGAGGCCATAAGTTACCATCATTAGGGGTCAGAGGTCACAGCACCCAAACTGTTGACGAAGCAAATGTTCCTGTAAGACCACAGTCATGAGTTCTTCTATAAGAAGAGGAAAAAAACAAATATAGCTCTTTTTTTTTTAAATAACAAGCTGCCTCCTCCATCAACAGTTCCCCTCAAAGTGGGCTCAGTTTTGCTCCGGGGCCTCCAAGTGGCTGAGCTCCAGCTATGGAGATATCGGAGTGCCATGAAAAAGAATAAATCTCTAAAAGAATAAGAAAAAAAATTTGGAAATATATAAATAAAAATAAATAAAATCATAAATAAATGTGGAAATATAAAGGCAGATAAAATATAAGAGACATATATTTGTTTATTTATTTCTGTATAGATTTATTTATACATTTTTTAAAATATACATCTATTTAATTTTTGCATTTAATTTTTTTCTGTATATTTATAATTTTTTTTATTTATTTTTATATAATGCCATTTATTTATTTTTTAGCCCTTTCCTTTTCTTTCTTTTTTTCCCTATTACTTTTGTTATTCCTTGAAGGGCCGAGCTGTCAATCAATTGGCTTTGGGCGGGCCTTCCTGCCCAGGCTGAGTAGTCAATTCCTGCACACATATACTCTATTTTAAATTAAAAAAAATACAGTAATTTAAATAAATATATATTTAAAATAATATATATATATATTAAATAAGATATCTTAAATACTTATATACAGAAATTAATGAACAAATAAATGTGAAAATAAATGAAAATGTTTATAATTATTCTTTTATGTTCTATTAAGTCTTTATATTTTGACAATTTATGTATTCATCTTTATATTTCCACATTTATTTTCCAGATTTATTCTTTTGTATTGCCCTCCTACAACTCCATATATAGCAGCTACACCAGCCATAATGTTTGCCCCTTTGCTACAGAGAAACAGAAATTGAGTTGGATGCTGTAGCCTCCTCCTGTTTGGTTCGGGGAGGCCGAATTTCCCCCGGTGGGACAATAAAGAACTGAACTGAATTCTTTTAAAGGTAGAATAAAAAATGTAATGTATTGTACATTCCCAGATGTGGATTGTGAGCTTCACAGCTGAGGAGGTGAAACAAAGGGAGGCAGAGAGCCACCAGGAGCTGCCATGAACGGCCCAGAAAAACATCATATCTACGTCTTCTGCCAAAGTCAAGTCAGCAGTGATTGAGATGTTATATTTGAGGCACGTCGAAATGAATCCACTTATTATAATAGGCTATTATCAGTGTTAGGCCTACCTATATTCAGTGGAAAAAAATCTACGAGGGCTGTCAAAGTTAACGCGTTAACGCAAATTTGTTTTAACGCCACTAAAAATGTTTAACATCACCAGACTTATCCTTTTAAAAAGTCATCTTTAATAAGAGCTTAAAAAGCGCCTAAAGGCATCATCCGGGGACGTTTGGTTGGCGTAGCAGTTTTGGCCTTTCAGTGTTAGAAAATGTTGACCTTTGATTGTAACACCCCCACTGGGCTAATTAGTGTATTTTTAAGAATGTAAAAGACGCTGTTATACATGTCTAAAATAACATTTTCCAGACCTCCCTCGGCTCCTCACCCTCCATATTCCATCATCCATAAGAGCTCAGAATAGACGTGGCCAGTACTTCTTCCAGCTGACACTTTTATTTTCTAGTGTGAGTTCAGTCCATTGCAGCGTTGACCTTGAAAGGAGAAGTCAGATTATAAAATCGCTGCGGGCGATTCAGAAAAAGGCCAGAGTGTGTGCTCGCCTCTTCTCCGGTTACTGTAGATGGATTTATCTCTGCACCGCTCAGCCAAAGAAACTCAATTTGGCTCCTGATCAAATGTTTGATCTTAATTATCACGTCTCAAATGGAAAGATTTAGTCGTCAGATGCTCCTTCTTTTTTGTCTTATTTTTGGGGGGTGAGGGAGAGACTTGGAGATAATTATCCACAATGCATTTTGCATGAGTGAAGGGGACAAGAGAGCAGCTCTCATTCCCAGTTCAAGCACAGCCAACACAGAGCAAATGAATCTTAAAATTTCCATAGGTCACTGAATTAATTCTCCAAATGGCAATTGGTGTGATTTCTCCTGGGTGAGAATGACTGGCAAGTCGACTTCCCCCCGCTCACCTGTAGGTGTGGGTGTGAATTTCCAGTCGTGGAGGTCAGAATCTGCTTCAGCAGAGTTGGTCGAGTCTGTTGGAGTCTCTGCCGCAGAGTCGACTCAACAAACGGACGCAGCGCTAGATGAGCAGCGCGGCGGAGAATTTACGACGGTTGTGTAATGCAATTAAGTGGATGCATCTTGAAAGCCTTCATTTAAATCAGAAAGAGGGGAGGAGGAGGAGGAGTGGTGGGACACTCACCTCTGGAGATCAACGCCTTTTCTGTTTTTGTTCCATCTATTTAATGAATCACCCAATAACTCTTTCTGAGAGTTCTCCAAGACTGATTCTTCCTTCGTGATGGTCTTGTCATATTTAGTATCTCTGCTGTATTTAATTACATGCTATTGATTTTGTGAAATGGATAGCTTGTGAAAAGTGAAAATCTCTGTGTGTTTAAATTAAACATTTAGTTTGTGAGCACAGAAAAAAAACATACAGGTGTGGCAGCCGTTCTCTTCCAACTTGCTAGCTGTAATCTCTGCTGTCTAAAAGTGTTTCGTCCTCTACGTCAGACCTGGGCATTATACGGCCCGTGGGCTGGAACCGGCCCTCGTGATGGTTCTGCCTGGCCCGGAAGGTCTCAGACAAACCACACAATTTTACTTACGAAGCTAAAAAAAACAGTAAAGAAAATAGTTTTTATTTTGTAACGCCCGTGAATCGTTAGTATGCTTCTTCCTGTCACACTCCGGCTCTGGCTCTATCTATTCGGCATGGAGAGGAGGTTGTGTTGCTCTGGCTCTATCTATCTGGTGTGGAGAGGAAGTCGTGTTGCTCTGGCTCTATCTATCTGGCATGGAGAGGAGGTCGTGTTGCTCTGGCTCTATCTATCTGGCATGGAGAGGAGGTCGTGTTGCTCTGGCTCTATCTATCTGGCATGGAGAGAGGAGGTTGTGTTGCTCTGGCTCTATCTATTCGGCGTGGAGAGGAGGTCATGTTCTTCCGGCTCTATCTATCTGGCGTAGAGAGGAGGTCGTGTTGCTCTGGCTCTATCTATCTGGCGTAGAGAGGAGGTCGTGTTGCTCTGGCTCTATCTATTCGGCGTGGAGAGGAGGTCATGTTCTTCCGGCTCTATCTATCTGGCGTAGAGAGGAGGTCGTGTTGCTCTGGCTCTATCTATCTGGCGTAGAGAGGAGGTTGTGTTGCTCTGGCTCTATCTATTCGGCGTGGAGAGGAGGTCATGTTCTTCCGGCTCTATCTATCTGGCGTGGAGAGGAGGTCGTGTTGCTCAAATAGGGTTGATCCGAATGCTTCGAATCTTTGGCCGTTGCCCTGGTAATCAACCTCCAAATCAGTATTCAAATGCTGTGTTTTTTGTTTTTTATATATATAAGTATGTAATAATAATGTATAAATCCCAAATCAGCCCATGAAATAAGGAATAATCCCACAACATTATTAATTATTCATATTCAACATTAATTATCACTAGTTATTCTCAGATGGATATCACTGTTTGTTATGTGTAGAGGTGCGTGTGTTGCTGAAAAAGCCTGAGATGTGAGTCGTGGAACCAGTTTAGGTAAATGTGGAAAATTGAAAAAAAATGTATCCTGGAGTTTGACAGTTGACTTTTAAACTAAACCGTAAAGAACACCAGTTTTCTTCTGTAAAGTTCATATCTCTTAAAATAAAAATATAGACACCTCAGCATTAAGACGACTCCCTAAATAGACAGATTACAGCTGTAAGTCAGCAGCCTGGTGTTCTTGTTTTCCTCGCTGCTAATGGAGCTAATGCACCAGCACAAAAAAAAAAAAAAAATCTTTTCCCCCCCATAAACTCCACAACTGTCTCACAAATCCAGCCCCGGCCATTACTTTAACAGGGCACGGCTGTATTTTTCCCAGCCTGTAACTACTATTGGCACAGGACAGTTTATGTGTTACTCGTGTAATTAAATCTTTGGATTCTTTCCCCAAATCAATGGAAAGTACCAACATAAAACACAGGCTTTGAGCCGGACGGCGTCTCGCAGAGCGCGGGCGCGGGGATCGATGGCGGAGGGCAGGTTGTGATTGGTGGCGTTGCTCCAGGCTGTCTGACATCACAGTCGCGACCTTAGCCTTTTTCAATTCAGAAGCATTTGAGCTGCTGTCATTACGCAGCCAATTACGTGTGTTGTTTTATCAGCCACGCACCGCGGCCTCCCCCCCCCCCCTTCTCTCCCGCCGGCTGTCGATCCGGCCTCAGCTTGGAGGAGGTAATGACGGCAATTAGCCGCTAAAGGAGGCTCTTAGCCGCTATCTGCTGTCACAACCCAGCACCGATGACTCTGGGTGAAGCTGCCAAAAGTCAGGTGCACCTCAGCCGCTGCTGGGAGAACTTTCTGTTTCTGTCACATCATTTACCTGGAGAAGGAAAATTGCCAAAACAGATTTTGGGTCATCATCTCTAAACAGATGTTATGTAAATGCAGACAGGAAACGCTGCAGGAAAAGGTCCGACCCCCCCCCCGTCTGTGAACGGGTCATTTGAATTTGAGTGTGTTGTTTTATTGTTTATCTTTATTCTGCTTCCTGTGCGGGAGGCACAGTGACAGGTCATTATGTGGCTGCCTGCTAGCTACAGTAGCTGGTGTCAGGACGCCGCGCTGTGTGTTCCTGCTTCTGGTCTGACAGGCCCCGCCTTTAGGCTCGCCTAAGTCTCGGTGTCCATGTTGGCCTCATTAACTGGAGTGTTGCGTGGGTTTTATATCGGTGTCACAACTGTCAGGGTGTGCGGAGGTGGGCTGCCTGTTTACCAGCCCCGCGCTAACACTCTCACAGATCTGACTGACTCATTAGTGATCCCCCTTATAATCAGAAAGAGAGGACGCCATTAAAAGAAGTCTGGATCCTCGTGCTTTGATAGATGGTTGGTGGATCGCTGCGTCTGAGCGTCACGTTCAGCCGGGGCTCATGTTTAAGCATGTTGGAGTTCCCAGGCGACTGATTTATGCCGTTCTTCTCTCTGCTCCGACGGGGAGCTCATCTGAGCCGGACAGCAGGGCGTCTCTGAATCTTGATGGTGGAAACTGCAGCCGCAGATTGCTGTCAAGGCTTCTCTGCAGGAAGCTGAATGCCTGACTTTATTTTTGGGGCTTCTTGCGATTGAATTCTACTCTATAATTTAGCTGCTTGCCCCCCACTTCCTGACTGACTGAACAACACTCTTTTTTTTTTTTTGTGAGCAGCCTTTTGATTTGGCATTTTTCCGTTCCCTTTTCTTTTTTTCTTTTATTTTCCAGGTTTGACCGGGGCTCGGCAACCAATCGGCACCCTCCGAGCTTTAGTTTAGCAGTTAGAACCCGGAGCAGGAAGCTTTGTTTATGCTCTGGTTTCTTTCTAGTTTCAGATCACGTCCTCCTCTTCCCCTCTGCTGGGGTGTTTGGTAGTCTTCAGTGTTTTTGTAGCCTCAGAACAAACATACACAAAAGCATGTGAACAGCGATGTCCACATGATTGGTCCCAACTCGTATGTTTGGAACCACGGGTGAATGGGGTTCTGTAAATAGTTGTGATTACTAGGAAACTCTTGTTCATTGTTGTTAAAACGACGAGGCAAGTTTTACTCAGCTTTTCAAACTATTCTTGTGTCGGTGCAACCAGGAGGGAGTTTCATTTAAATGAGGCCGTCCAAAGTGAGTTATTTTGGTGGAAATTGGCTCTTAGAAGTTACATTGATAATAAAGATCTGATCCACATTTGACTTCATGCGTTACATTAATGCACATCTCTACCATCTTCTTTCTACTTGATCAATATTTTGCACATTCCTGCACAAAACTGTACAGCTCTTCCACTTTAAAAACAGATATATTCTTTCATATTTCTTATATTTTTTCATACTTTCTATTGTAATGGGGGCTCGTCCGGGATATGAACCAGGACCTCTCGCACCCAAAGCGAGAATCATACCCCTAGACTGGAGCTTTCTTAAATAGAGGCAGCAGCTTTCCATATTTTGGAAATGTGTGATGATCATTTGATAAAAGATACAAGGTCAGTCCCAATACTAGGGCTGTCCTCGACCAAAGAAATTCTTAGTCGATTAACACTCTATTAGTTGATTTAATCAACAGATCTGTAAAACTGAGTTTCTACACAAAGAATCACACAAAAAGCACCATTTTAAATCTGGTGTTTACCAGAGATGTGCTCACAAGTTTCTTAGAAATAAGTCATTCAGCATGAAAAAAGTACCCACACCCAATACCCACACTAACTTTACAACACTAAAAGGTTCATACCATAGTGGATCCCATTAAACACCATTTTTACCTTAATCACTTTCTTTTTTGTTTTAGGACTATGCAAACATTTTGGACACACAGGTCTTTAGTTCAGCGGTTATTAACCCAAACAGGAAGCTAGTTAAGCTCCACTTATGTCGAGTCAGGACTGATTCTGTTCCTCGGCGCTCTGCTGGGACTTTTGTAAATCTTCTGTGTTTTACCGGAAGCTGTAGTCGGCGTTCAGGAGTTAGAAGTGGTGGTCTCTGTTGTACCGGTGAAGATGAAACGCCAACAACCCGACACCAGATCATCTGTCACAGCCGGTGTAGCGGTCATAAACCGATAAGCAGGGAGAGGAGGCCTCTCTGGAGAGCGAGTCGCTATGAAAGCGAGGCTGGTGTTTGGTAGTGTAGTGAAGCCTTTTTTAAATGTCTGCTTGTAGAAACTCTCCTCTGAAGACCATCTGTCTCTGTCAGATGTCTTCCTCCGTCCTCAGCTCTGATGCTTCCATCAACCACGATCTCCCCCTTTGATAAGAAGTCTTGTAAAAGCTGCTATGTGCTTTGTACTTTTTAGACACGTGACTTCACATTTTTCTTTTTTTATTGTGTAATATTTATTTGGTTTAGCATTTGGAAGACGTTGTCTCAATATATATGTGTCGAGGCTGCTCTCCAGTTTATTGGAGCAGTAGAGATAAATGTGTGTCCTTGTATTTATTTGTTGTAAATATCCATTTTCCTTGTAATTTTATTGAAGTCGTAAACTCTGGGATGGAAGCACATATGTTTCCCTAAAGCCACTTAAAAACTGAGTCATGCCAGGAAGAGTGGCTTTAATTTCAGCAGTTAGCGTCACCCATGATATTAATGAACGGTTTCATAAAGATAACATCCTTACTTAACCAGGTTGGTGCACTTCTGACAATTAAATGTTCCTAAATTTGTTATAATTAAGTTTATGGAGAGAAATATTGTTTGTAATGTTTCCCAACATTAGAAGGACATTTCAAAGAACCAGAAACTTAAAGGAGAATGAGACTTATGGAGGTATTGTTATTTAATTTTCAATTAGTTTTTTTTTAACTCCCTGAGACCCACAATAGACCCGCTTTTGTCTTTTCTAGGAGGGTAAAGGGGGTCTTTAGGGGGAGATACGGAGAACATTATGATAGAAGTATTCTATGGCCATTTGTTTGATGGTTTGGTGCTAAATTTAACCATTTTTTACCACTGGAGAATTGATAAAAATTATCAATAATCCCTCCAAAATACCACATTAAGACACCAAGACCTTGAGGAACACCATAGAAAAAGACATGCTGTGATTTGGGATCAAAAAGCTTTGACATTTGATACGCAAAAAATATCCAAAAATATGTGAAAAATATTTGAAAATTATTAGTAAAATATGTCAAAGAATAAGTGAAAAATGTCTGGAAAATATGTGAAAAATATCAGAAAAATATCAGAAAAATGTCTGACACCTGAAAAAATATGTGAAAAAAATAAGTGAAAAATATCTGGAAAATGTGTGAAAAATATTTTAAAAATATTTTAAAAATATTTTAAAAAAAGTGTGAAATATATCTGAAAAATGTCTGGAACATATGTGAAAAATATCCGAAAATTATTATTAAAATATGTCAAAGAAGAAGTGAAAAATATCTGGAAAATATGTGAAAAATATCCGAAAAATATATGAGAAATATCTGACACATATGTGAAAAATATCCGAAAAATATTTTAAAATTATTAGTAAAATATATCAAAAGATAAGTTCAAAATATCCGGAAAATGTTTGAAAAATATTCAAAAAATATGTGAAAAATATCAAAACAATGTGTGAAAAATAAACGAAAAAATATGTGAAAATAATTAGTTAAATATGTCAAAAAATAAGTGAAAAATATCTGGAAAATATGTTAAAAAATATCCCAAAAATATACGAAAAATATACGAAAAATATCTGAAAAATGTCCAACAAAGATGTGAAAAATATCCGAAAAATATTCAAAAGTTATTATTAAAATTTGTTAAAAAAAATGAGTGGAAAAAAATCTGGAAAATATGTGAAAAATGTCTGACAAATGTGTGAAAAATATCCCAAAAATATTCCAAAAATATGTGAAAAATATCAAAAAACCTGAAAAATATTTGAAAAATGTCAGAAAATTATTAGTAAATATTAGATACACTACAAGAACATTGGCACCCTTATAATCCTGCACTGCCATGGCATGTGTGAAAAGGTGCATGACGGAAATGTTCCTGAATGCTTTGTTATCCCCTGTGTTGTGCTGTATTTGTGAAAGTGATTGTTGTATGTGACATTGGATTTAAATCAAATCCTTCAGATTTGATGGGATCGCCCAATCGTGGGCGATGTGGCGCTCTAGAGCATCGGCAGGGTCAAAAGGTCGCCCCAAATCATGTTTGTTTGGATTTCCACACATTTGACTGACCATACAGGCTTCTGGGAGAACATATGTTTTTTAGAAAAGTCTCCCCTGAACACTGTTGTGTCCCAAAATATGTCCAAGCCCCGGTGTCAGGAGGCGAGCTGTGACATCGTAGCGGGCCGAGTCACCAGTCTTTTCTGGGAACAACTCATAATGATGTGAACATTTTCCTGCTGACTGCTCTCAGCTTTTTTTTTTGTCAACTGAAAGAAGAGCTACAGAACTTGGTGATAGTACAAAACGTAAGAGAAGGCAGGTGAAGACAGTTTTCCTCTGACAGCCGGCTGAAGCCTGCAGTCACATGAGGCTCATCCATCTTTGAGACGGCCGCCGCCCTCCCATAGAGAGTTTTGATTATGTTGAGTGCTCGGTCTGCTAGAAACAAGAAGCTCAGTCAGGAAGATATGTCACGGTTATAAATTGCAGCTCCACTTTTTTTGTGTCCTGTCACAGTTTTAATTAAACAAGACAAAGTCCAGGAGATGGGAGCGGCCGGCGATCAAGGAGAAAGATGGTTTGTGTGTTTCTGATAATAACCAGCAGAGAGCAGGAGGAAGAGGAGGAGGAGGAGGAGGAGGAGGTGGTGGTGATGATGGTGGTGATGTGGATGAGGGCCCTGGCAGGGCTTAGTAGAGCAGGAACCAGATGTTATTAGTCCCATGTGCTGCATACTGAGCCAGCAGGCAGCCGGCTGTGTGGTGTGCTGCTGCCTGCTGGACTGGACTCTGCTGCAGGTTTTGGTGCTTCAACAAGGCTGGTTATTTTAGATTTTTCTTATTGCCAACAAACAGCATGCAAAGACTAAAACCAACAATATGTTAGTTCATCTCTCAACACGTTCTCTATCTGTGCACCCCCCCCAAGCCTTTAGTTCCTACTGAAGACGAAAAACTTTTTTGTTTGTACCACATTTTTATTGGATTTTCCCATCTCATATCATATTGCCTGTGTGTGGGATTACAAAGGGAATACTAAAAGGAGATTTAAAAGCACTCAGACAAAAAAAAAAACGCTCAAAATACCTACACTCAGTCTCATCAAACCCGAGGACAGAATGTGCCGATAGCTCTATTACAGTCTTTTACAATATGGAAATCAAAAACAAATGCAGCAAATTATCAACACAAATACAGATTTAGTGCCAGGACCCACCTACACCATATGCCCTATAGAAATAGCTCCATGGCTACAGAAAAGAAAGAACAAATAAACAGAATGATAAAAAGTAACTAAAAAGTAACAAACTTGTTGTAGCTGCCACACATATGATGTTCGACGCACATATGCATCTAAAAAGTGCTAATCTTTATAAATACTGTAGTTTTTATCAAACAAAGGAGGAAATAGTGCTTTTGTTGGCGACCATTTTTAGCGGTGGATTAATCCACATGTGGTCATGTGTGAATGGGAGCAGGGATCGATATTCAGGGAAATCTGTACCTCCAATTTCCCACCTAAAAGACCTCGTAACATTTCAGGGAAAATGCCGGTACGGCTGTGTTGTGAATGGAAGCAGTAACATTACAGCAAGCACGTAAAAGGGCTACGTCTGTCTGACGAAAGACGCTTTCACGTGTAGCGAGAGAACCAATCACAAGACTGTGCTGATCATGTATTTGAATCTGCGAAATTATACGAAAAATATACAAAAAATATATGAAAATTAGTAGTGAAATATGTGAAAATTAAGTCAAAAATGTCTGAAAAATATGTCAGAAATATGCGAAAAATGTCCAACAAAGATTTGATAAATATCCGAAAAATATTAGTAAAGTATGTCAAAAAATAAGTAAAAAATATACGAAAAATATACAAAAAATATGTGAAAAATATACAAAAATTATCAGTAAAATATGTCAAAAAATAAGTGAAAAAAGTCTAAAAAAAATATGTCAAAAATATGCAAAAACTATGTCAAAAAAAGGTTTAAAAAAAAATATGCGAAAAAAATCTGAAAAATGTCTAACAAATATGTGAAAAATATCCAAAAAAATATTCAAAAAATATCTGGAAAATCTCTGACAAATATGTGAAAAAAATCCTAAAAATTTGCAAAAAATATCTGAAAAATGTCCGACTCCTATGTGAAAAATATTCGAAAAAACTTGAAAAATATCTGAAAAATATGTCAAAAATATGAGGAAAATGTCTAACAAAGATGTGAAAAATGTCCGAAAAATATCAAAAAATTATTAGTAAAATATGTTAAAAAAAATAAGTAAAAGATGTGTATATGTGAAAAATATCTAAAAAATGTGAAAGATATCTGACAAATGTAGAAAATCAAATGGAAATGTTCCTGAATGTAGAGCATGTATGAATAGTGAACATCACAAGCGGTGCCTGAAAGGATATCCCAGTAATTTTGCGGGAGCTATGTGTGAAAGAGGCTTCAGACTCAAAGCATTACAGCAGTGAGACCAAAGTGCATGTAAAACAAATGTGTTAGTTGCACTTGCAGAGGTGGGTTCAGGGATGGTAACAGACCGGTTGTCATGGTAACAAGCCCCCCGTAAGTACCTGCTTGTGCAGACCAAGAGGCGGGTCAGTTTTCCGTATCGGAGCGATTTATCTTCTAAAATATCTCCGATCCTCGGTGTCCGGGCTTCGCTCCGCTGATGAAGGATGGGGCCACGTAGAGGACAAACAGAGCAGCCAGAGGCTTTAATTCATCCCACACATACACACACGTACACACTCTCTCCATCTCTCCAGTGAATAGGAGTATATATCGGTGGTTTTATGTTGTGGCCTTGTGTTCACTCTGTGTGGGAGGTGTGTGCGTTTCAATGTGTGCGTCTCTGGAGAAGCTCATTAGATCCTGTTTTCCTGTAACAGGAACACGCTCTGAAAACGCTCTAAACAACGTTGTTCCTCACTCCAAAACTAACAACCCAATATACTGGGTGTACTTAAAAACACATTTGCTGAATACAGGGATTTAATAGAATAGTGTGTCTGATTCCTAGCAGCCTGCAGCAGTGAGGTTTCTTCCCCGGTGGACAGGTGTGCAGCGGTAGTGAAGTAGTGGTGGACTTCTGCAAAGGTCACGGTGGAAATCGAAAGTCAACAGACAAAGAATAAAATCTTCTGCTTTTCAGCTCAAAATGTTTTCAATAAATCACTTGTGGAAAGTTCTACAAGTCTTCCCAACTAAACAACTAATACCGACATTACACCAAACGACTTTTCCAGCGATTTCACTGTTGCAGACATATTTTCTTGTCTTGAAGTTCTGATAAAATCAAACAAGTTCAATCTTATCGTAAGTTCAATTGGTGCCTTCAAATGTGGTCGTGTTTACCGCGTTCACGAGAAGAGTCCGTGTGAACGCCCCCTCTCTTGAGGTATTCACAACCTCGTAAGTTTCTGAAAGTTACGAGTTGTGACGTGTTTTATGACCTCGTCAGAAATGGCGGAGGACTTCGATGTTAATTTTTAAGTGTGAGGAAAATACTGATATTCCCAACGGCCTCATCTTTCTCCTCTGTCATTATGTCTTTGCATTTCCAGCATTATGTTAGCTATGTTACCGACAGTAAGGCTAATATTGCCGTTGCTTAGCAGCGGTGTTCTTCACGACATTACCACTTGAATGCCAATATCGTGTACTTATCGTTCATTTTGTTTTCTTTATTTATTTAATCTTAGTCCTGTTCAGTCATTAGATTAAATTGCTATTTCTGTCATTTTAGTCAAACTTATTTCACATAAAATTTTGTCTTATCAAATTTAAATAAGCTTTATTGGCACGAGTGTTCAGGTTACATTATTGCCAAAGCTTAATCACATATTATTGAATAATTACATTTCACACAAGAAATAATCACAATATAAAATACATTTTAAACAGATATTCTTTCACATATGTAATCAGTCAGAAACATGTTCAGAGCTTGTATCAACTCTTATTTTGTGGCAACAGTCAGCATATTTTACAGCTAATGTTGCATATTGATTTTTTTCTCCCCACATAAATATGGTATTTTCTGAGGATCCGGGAGATGGATAAAATCAGGATAGATATTATGTTATATATTATAGTCTGTGACTTGAGACACATTGTCTTTAGATGTGAGAGGGTGTCAGACTTCAGTCTTTTAAAAGTCTTTTCATAGTCTCCTGGTTAAAACGCCTCAGTTTATTTTTGACCTTGAACACATTTTATTGACAAAAAGAGAAATAACTCAAGTTACAGCCAACTTCCCTTTTTCTTTTTAGAGCTTTCAGCTGCGTCTCACTGAGCTCATGCAGGCAAGAGAAATGAAAATGAATTAGAAGCAGAGCAGCCAGGTTGTGTAACATTACTTATCCAGAGACTGTTCACCTCCTTATAAAGAGCACTCCACACATTTAACACTGCACGCTTAATAAAATTGTCAAAATCACAATAGACGGTATAAAAAAATCGAAGCAGCAGAACTAGAAATATTGTCTTTTTTTAATTCCACACAATCTTATTCCTTGTCAAAACCTTGGTGCCTACATTACCCACAATGCAACTCAACCGCCGACAGTTGGGCGGGAGATTGTTTGAGATCGTTTTAACACATTAAAACAATCGATCTTTCAGAGGTTGTAGAGTGAAGATACTGGTATCATATAAACTAGAAAACCTGATGAATCCATCGGTACCAACCAGGTCATACTAACTTGTCGTGAAGGAGGTTAAATAACGCTCCAAACTTACGCTAAATTTTGTCGAGGAAAAACTGGCATGGCCATTTCCAAAGGGGTCCCTTGACCTCTGACCTCCAGATATGTGAATGTAAATGGGTTCTATGGGTACCCACGAGTCTCCCCTTTACAGACATGCCCACTTTATGATAATCACATGCAGTTTGGGGCAAGTCATAGTGAAGTCAGCACACTGACACACTGACAGCTGTTGTTGCCTGTTGGGCTGCAGTTTGCCATGTTATGATTTCAGCATATTGTTTTACGCTAAATGCAGTATCTGTGAGGGTTTCTGAACAATATCTGTCATTGTTTTGTGTTGGTCATTGATTTACAATAATAAATATATACATACATTTGCATAAAGCAGCATATTTGTCCACTCCCATGTTGATAAGAGTATTAAATACTTGACAAATCTCCCTTTAAGGTACATTTAGAACAGATAAAAAAATGTGTGATTAATTTGTGATTTAACTATTTTAATCGATTGACAGCCCTAATTAAAACAGTTATTATTGAAGTAAAGAAGAAGAACATCAATATAATCACTGATTTATAACTTTTCAACAGTGTGAATCTACACACTCACGTTCATATTGGGTTATTTATTGATTAACAGAATTGTGATTCTTCCTATTCTTTGTTACTACTGGCTGTTTTACTGCTCATACAGTCAAGGAGTGAGTGGAGTTCAGCTTTGGTGAACTTTCACATGTGTGACTGTGTCTTTATTCAGTTTGGAATGAAACTCAACCTGACAAACAGGAATGATGAAGCTCCGCCCATCACCTGACTCACCTGAGACAAACCAGGAAACAGGATGTTATTCTGTCTTCACTGAGACGACACACAGACACACTGAGAGACGGACGATAAGATTCACCTTCAGACCAAAACCACCACTTCCACTGAGAGAGGACATCTACAGGAGGGAATACTGGG
Source organism: Sebastolobus alascanus (assembly GCA_916701645.2). NCBI lineage: Eukaryota > Metazoa > Chordata > Actinopteri > Perciformes > Sebastidae > Sebastolobus > Sebastolobus alascanus. The sequence continues at coordinate 200,280 of CAKAOJ020000462.1, forward strand.
AATACTGGAATACTACCACTTCAACCAGCTGCTGAATCCACAAACTGAACCAGAGTTTTACAAGAACAAAGACTCAAAGTGAGAGTAACTTTCAGGGAACAGGGAGTGGCTGAGCCGTCTGCCTGCTGTGTTTTCAGCTTCACTCAGAGACTAAATGTCTTCCAGATTAGAGGACGATCTCTGCTGTTCTGTCTGCCACGACGTCTTTAAAGATCCTGTCATCCTGTCATGTAGCCACAGCTTCTGTAGAGTCTGTCTGCAGAGCTGGTGGACAGACAAACACTTCCAAGAGTGTCCACTTTGTAAGAGAAGACATTCAAAGATCTTCCCACCTTGTAACTTTGATTTAAAGAACGTGTGTGAGACTTTCTTAAAGGAGAGAGCTCAGAGATCTTCAGAGACTCTCTGCAGTCTGCACTCTGAGAAACTCAAACTCTTCTGTCTGGACCATCAGCAGCCGGTGTGTGTCGTCTGCAGAGATTCAGAAAAACACACCGACCACAGATTCAGACCCATCGATGAAGCTTCACGACAACACAAGAAGAAACTTCAGGAAACTCTGGAGCCCTTAAAGGAGAAGTTAAAGGTTTTTAAAGAAGTTAAAGTGAAGTTTGTTCAAACAGCAGAACACATGAAGGTCCAGGCCCGACACACAGAGACGCAGATTAAGGAGCAGTTTAAGAAGCTTCACCAGTTTCTAGAAGAGGAAGAGGAGGCCAGGATGGCTGCACTGAGGGAGGAAGAGGAGCAGAAGAGTAAGATGATGAAGGAGAAGATTGAGGCTGTGAGCAGAGAGATAGCAGCTCTTTCAGACACAGTCAGAACCACAGAGGACGAGCTGAGAGCTGAAGACGTCTCATTCCTGCACAACTACACGGCTGCAGTGGAAAGAGTCCAGCAGCTCCCCCTGCTGGAGGATCCACAGCTGGACTCAGGAGCTCTGATAGACCAGGCCAAACACCTGGGCAACCTCACCTTCAACATCTGGAACAAGATGAAGGACATGGTCTCCTACACTCCTGTGATTCTGGACCCAAACACTGCTGATCCAGGACTCATCCTGTCTGAAGATCTGACCAGTGTGAGACGAGGAGAGGAACAGCAGCTTCCTGATAATCCAGAGAGGTTTAATAAATACCGCTCTGTCCTGGGTTCTGAGGGCTTTAACTCAGGGACTCACAGCTGGGACGTCCAGGTTGGAGACAGTACAGTCTGGGTACTGGGTGTGTTAGCAGAGTCTGTCCAGAGGAAGGGAAGCATACTGTCTGGATTATGGAGAATAGGATTCATTAATGGTAAATACTCAACATTCTCCCCACCAGGTTTATCCACTGCTCTCGTATTCCAGAAGAAGCTCCAGAGGATCAGAGTGAATCTGGACTGGAACAAAAGAAAGCTGTCGTTCTCTGATCCTGATACTAACACACACATACACACCTTCACACACACTTTCACTGAGAGGATGTTTCCATACATTAACACTGTGGAAGAACTGAAGGTTTTACCAGTGAAGGTCTCTGTGACTGTAGAACAACAGAAATAGATGATGATGATGATGATGATGATGATGATGATGATGATGATGATGACGACGACAACATGCATAACTTTAATCTCTGAGTCTTTGAGGATATATCTATGTTGTCCTGATGATGATGATGATGGTTGTCATGGTGATGTGGATGACATCTACAGTAGAACAACAAATAATAAGAAACATGTAAAAAAAAAATTAATTTAGAGTCAAAGATGTTAAAACAATAGACAAATAGTATAAACAAAAACAATAACTCTGTAAATAATTCAAGATTGTTTTTTTTAGGAGTGAATGATTTCGAAAAAATATTGAATTACGATTATTTTGACTGATATTACGATATGATTTTTGATATTTGAGGAAATGATAACTTCTACATCATTATTCTCATTTTCATTGCGTGATGTTTATCAAACAAAGTCTGTAGAATCTGATGTGTAGACCAGGACATCTCTGCAGCAGCTCAATATTTAATGTAAAATGCTGTTTTCACACATATTTCATCTTTTATTCTTCTAAACGGTCCAATCAGAACATTTGTTGAGATGATTAAATGAATCACAAGACCTGTCAATCATGTTGTGATTGACAGCAGCTTCAGATTGGTTTTGGTGGTGGGGGGGGGGGGGCTACTCTTTGGTTTACCATTATTGATTATTGATTATATCTTTACAGAGAAGTTTCTGTGTATTTGAACAGCAGGTTCAAACATTGATTTGTTTAATGATGTAAAGTGTTAAAGAGATTTTATTTGACATCATCTGTTCGCTGTAATTAAAGCTTCAACTGGAACATTAAAGTGTCTCATGAAGCAGAAACTGACGGTGCTTTTGTTCTTTAAATGTAATAACGGGGCAGTTCAGAATAACAACTGTACATTTTGCGATAAAAGCAACAAATTTGGCACAGATGTAGGTTTATATGTTATGAAAAGATATAGATATCGGGGCGCTGCCAATTTGGCCCCTGAGGGCCGTGGCAGCCATTTCCCAAAATGGCCGCCAAATAGGTGGTTAATATTCCTAAATGTTGCAGAAAACTGATTTTATGACTCTTAATGATTTCCAAGATGTGTTCAAGCTGATTAGATCAGATGTCAGAAGTCAGAAGCTTTTAACCTCAGGATAAAAACACAAAAAACAAATAAAAGGAGCATGAAGGTCACTTCAGGGTCAAACTTCACCTCCTTGCCTTCATGGTAGAATGACAACCAATACACCGTTAGAATGGCAAGATCTTCAGCTTTCCATCTGTGTATTTATCTTTTCAATAGTAGTAAAATTGACAGAGATAACGCTGGATAAAGTTCAGGATTGGCGGTAACTTCTAATCACAGGTCTCATGAGAACTGTTTAGTTTGGGTAAGCACTTCAGGTTCATACGACAATGATATATTTTTGCAATGGCCTTCAAATCTGAGCAAGGGAGCTGATATTTGTCTGGTCTCTAACCTGAGACCAAGCTGACTTGGTTGAACCTAAAAGGAAACTAAGATCAGAAAAAACATGTATATACTGTAGTTGTATAACAGTAAACGCCGGCCGGGTAACGGCATGATACAAGAACTGAGGAGGCGGGTTGCTGGGGGCAAAGTTTGACCAAAAGAAATCCAGTTAAAAAAACAATAACTAACAACAAAAAAAAAGACATTTTCCAGCACATTGTTTACACTTTGGGATCCACAAATTTGAATTTTTTGGACAGTGTGCACGTTGTTGGTTTGCTTGTCTTTCAGTGAGTGTCATGAACTGTATATGCTCACTTTTTATGATCTCACTATAAAAGGTGACCACATACAATTCCTGACACTCACTGAAAGACAAGCAAACCAGCAACGTGCACACTTTAGTCATGTCCCAAACATTCAAATTTGTGGATCTCAAAGTGAGAAGCAGCATATTTGTCCACTCCCATGTTGATAGAGTGTTGAATACTTGACAAATCTCCCTTTAAGGTTAATTTTGAACAGATACAAAATGTGCGATTAAATATTTTATTCGACTGACAGCTTTAATTCGAACCTATTATAGAAAAAGTATTTTAACTGTTGCAAATTTGCATCACTGTCGTTATGAATAGTTTTGATTTGAAGTATTTGCATGCGTGTATTTAGCCGGATCACATTATAATTACACGGTGAGAGTGCCTTCTGTTTTTATACCTCTGGATAAGAGAATGACGAGCTTTCTCTATATATATTTTTTAAAAATAAATTAAAGACCTATCTTTTTAATCCGGCTTTTAATTTGGAGTAATCTTATATCTTTAGTTTTTATCATTATTTTTTACATTATTTCCTTAATAATTTCTATTTTCTATTATTTTATTTATTTTTTTCTATATGAAGCACTTTGGGCTGAATGTTTGTATAAAAAGTGATATATAAATAAATGAAGTTACATTTAAAACACATGCAGTAGAACTCCCCAACACCTGGAATCACATGCTGAGGCATAAATAAGGTGGAGTTCTGCTCGTACTCTAGCCTCAGCGTGCACCAGCGTGAACTCAAAGCGCGTGTCCGCTGCACGTTCACTGGAGAGTGGAAGAGAAAACTCAGCTCTTAAAACACCGGACAACGAACTCGTACCACTATTACCATATTATCGAAAAATACAACTTTGATTTAGTTGTTTATGTTCTGTTAGTTTATTTTATAAAATACTGCAGATTTAAACTATTTATTCTAACAGCTCAAAGTGAAGTCAGACAAACAGGATTATCAACGAGGGGAGACGGCGGATAGAAAACATTGCCGAACAAAATTTACGTTACTCAAACTGCTTTTTCAGTTACAGAAACAAACGAGTGGACTGATCTCCCTCCAGATATTAGAGTAATGTTAAAAAGGGTCGTGTTGTCTCAGCAGGTATCTCTCTCTTTCCCTCCCCTCTCTGCTGCTCTGTGGCCGGCTCTCCAGCGAGCTGCTGCCGCCCCCCCCCCCTCTCCGTCAACAAGGAAATAAAGCCCCTCGTCTACGAGACCGGTCTCTTGAGAGAGCTCCAGCTCATAGCGGGGTCTGTGTGAGTGAATGCCCGGGTGGAGAGGTGGCGATCCCGGCAGGAGCCAGCTGGCTGTGCCGGCAGTTTGTGGAGCTTCTAAACTCCTGTGTGAGTGAATGCCCGGGTGGAGAGGTGGCGATCCCGGCAGGAGCTAGCTAGCTGTGCCGGCAGTTTGTGGAGCTTCTAAACTCCGACAACAGTTGAGAAAATGTTTGATTCGCCATCTAACATCGTAAAACTGTCAATATTCTAAATCTACACAGTTGATTTCTCGCCTCAACATTTTTCAGAAGTGAATTTAGTGATGAAATAGCTACGAAAAATGTGAAGTAGTTAAGATGCGGCGGTGCTCGTGCATGTGTATGGGGGGCGTTGCCTTATAAGGAGTTTCGAGGGGAGGGGGGGGTTTAGACGGAGCTCCTGAGGCGATGCGACTTTCAAATTATGCTAGTTTTCCAAGATCGCAGACCCCCTTTAACTCCTAAAAATTATTATTGTCCACAGGACACTGTAATATTCCACATCGTAGTTGTTTTTGGAGCTGATATCATCCCCATGGGAACGCAGGTTTTTTTAAAATTTTGTATTATTATTTTGCTGTCTTTACCTATAAAGTTTTATTATTTGACTATGGTCATTTTATGCCATCACCGCTTGTTTTATGTCTCCAGTTTGGTCCTGTTATGTCCTAATGTTTTGTTTTTATGTGAGCTCACCACAATATAAAATCTTGAAAAGGTGCATATGGGGAGTTTTGTATCCTCCGGCAGCCATATTGGAGTTCTGTGTGTGAAGCTGATTGAGTTCTCACCTTCACAGAACCAGAATCTTTTTTGTTTTTTGGCATTAAAACAGTTGAAACCAGTCAGGAATTATATTTAGAGAGTCTATTTCATTTTGTCTGTTCAGCTTGAAGACCAACATAATATTCAGACTTCTGCTATAATGAAACCAAGAAAGTTTATTAATAATAAGTGAAAGTCAAAAGTTTGTTCCATGTCAACGTCAGCGCCCAGCAGCAGAGCTAGGCTTCCACCATTTTGGACTGAAAGCGACTACCAGACGCCAGTAAAACATCCTCTTACAAAGAGACGTACAACAGCAAAACTAAATTATTTCTATTCTATTGTCACATTTAATATCCTCCATGATGGAGGCGGTTGCTATGGAGACTTGCGATGCCACTTGTAAGTCTTTTTGCTGTGTTTACAGGGACTCAGATGTTTGATGTACAGTGACAGGTGTGGGTGTCGTGACTGTACTGACCTGTTGTTGTCAGTCTTGCTCAGTTTCAGCTCTAATTCTTGTATTTATGGACTGAAGCAGCTGCAGTGATTGTTACTATAACGCCACGTTGTTCAGTCAAGTACACTAGTTTAGTTGTGGGTCGTGTTTAGGGATGCACCGATACCGGATCAGATATCAGGCCAATACTGACTCAAATAGCTGGATCGGGTATCGGTGATAATGGATCTGATCTATTCAATTCTATTCTATGTTTATATACTATATAAATTATATACTGGAATTTTAATTCCTCTTTAAATTTTGACAAATTTTTTGCTGCATGAAAAAGGGAAGATTTCTGCCAAGTTATTTGTGTATGATTTATTATTTTAATAATAAATACAAATTCTTTTAATTTTGAAGATTTTTTTACCAAGTTACTGGTGTATGATTTATTATTTTAATAATAAATTCATTTTTTTTTTTTTTTTTAAGATTTTTTACCAAGTTACTGGTGTATAATTTATTATTTTAATAATAAATAAAAAAATCTTTTAATTTTAAAGATTTTTTACCAAGTTACTGGTGTACAATTTATTATTTTAATAATAAATAAAAAAATCTTTTAATTTTAAAGATATTTTACCAAGTTGCTGGTGTACAATTTATTACTTTTATAATAAATACAAATTCTGTTAATTTGAAAGATTTTTTTTTACCAAGTTACTGGTGTACAATTTATTATTTTAATAATAAATAAAAATTCAGTTATTTTTTAAAGACTTTTTACCAAGTTGCAGGTGTATGATTTATTATTTGAATGATAAATGAAAATTCTGTTATTTTTGAAGATTTTTTACCAAGTTGCTGGTGTATGATTTATTATTTGAATAATAGATAAAAATTCAATTTGTATAAATAAAATAGAAAAAAATGTATATTTATATAAGTTAGTAAAGTGATGTTTAAGTCAAGCCTGATGTTGCCTTACTCATAACATAATGATCCCAGTCACTTCCACACAGTGAGGCATACAGCTTATTAATTAAACACCGGTATCGGATCAATACTCGGTATCGATCTGATACCCAAAGCCCAGGTATCTGTATCGGTATCGTGACTTAAAACGTCGGATCGGTGCATCTCTAGTCGTGTTTGTTCTGCCTGCGTCTCGTCTCAGTGGACTGGACAGCAGGAAATAGCCAGCTCCTTTTCATTTCCTCCTTTCAACCTGATGCAACTTCACAGATTTAAATATCATCTCTATTTGATGTAACCTTCTTCCTAAAATTCCTCTCGTCAATGTTAAAAGCTCGGGGAGGCTTTCAGCTGTGTCTCTTTTTAATGGGGGAACATCATTAAATGTCTGCGTGAAATTAGGCCTCCCACTGTAATTGGCAGGCTAATGAGTAGATCGAGGAGTATTACTGCGCAGCCATGTTGGGCATGCGCCACATTTGATGCTCGGCACATGCAATTTGAAGTCATTATTCGCGGCGGCCCGGGCAGATGAGGCGGATAAACATTGTTTTGATGTTTTGATGTGAGGAGGATTTGGGGAAAGGTTTCTCCCCAGGTGGTTCAGGTGACGGCAGATGGAAACAAATAAAGTTTGTTTGTGTCTTCTTCCCTGATAGCTGTCTGTCGGTAAATGCCAGGGAACTTAATTACTGATCAAAGAGATCATCCTTACCGTGACTAGACCTGGGCTCAGACCAACTCCCTGTTTCATCTGCTTAAAGGGCAGACCGCCATGTTTTCATGATGACGTGGTTCATCCAGTCACATTCAGGACGGAGGAGTTTGGAGGAGTGGGGGGGGACTTTGACAAGAAGCTGTACTGGCTTTGGTTAACAGGCAGAACCAGTCGTGTTTGAGTCATCGGGTGTTGAACATAGACGTACATAGACGCCGCATTAGATACGTCAACGTGGGCGCCATATTGGACAGGGCAAGACTGGCCTGTAACCCTATACAAGTGAACGGGGGAGCTGCTGTTTTCTGGATATAAAGCACGTATATAACGTCTACATTTCTCAACCGATTTCAACGAGTCGTTATTATATTAAAAGGTTTATGATGTACGAGGAGTAGAAAAATAAAGTTTAGTTTCCAGTTACTTAGAATCTGGATAGTTCAGCTCTAATCGCTGCTAGACGCTCAGGAGATGAGTGCGTACCGTAGGCTGGTAGAAAATAATTCATTTATCGGAAGGAATTGTTAAAACTCACGTTTGTCTGCATAGCAAACCAGCGCTAGCTAGCTAGCTAGCTGTGGTAGCGATGCAGTGGTAGCGATGCATTGTTAGCAACGCCGCGGTAGCGATGCAGTGTTAGCAACGCCATGGTAGTGATGCAGTGTTAGCAACGCCACGGTAGCGATGCAGTGTTAGCAATATCGTGGTAGCAACGCCATGGTAACGATGCAGTGTTAGCAATATCGTGGTAGCAACGCCATGGTAACGATGCAGTGTTAGCAATGCCATGGTAGCGATGCAGTTTTAGCAATGCCGTGGTAGCAACGCCATGGTAGCAATGCTGTGGTAGTGATGCAGTGTTAGCGATGCCATGGTAGCAATGCCGTGGTAGCAATGCCGTGGTAGCAATGCCGTGGTAGCAATGCTGTGGTAGTGATGCAGTGTTAGCAACGCCATGGTAGCGATGCAGTGATAGCAATGCCGTGGTAGCAACACCGTGGTAGCGACCTGTCAATCACTAGGTAGCCCCGCCCTAAAGCATCCCCTGCTTTATGGTCTATCTGACTCTAAATCGGACCATAATTTACTAAATGAACATCATGCTTTATTGAAGAAGACTTGAAACTAGTGATTGAGACCATAAACTCATGTTTACAATGTTTACTGAGGTAATAAATCAAGAGAGAAGTAGGCTCATTTTCTCAGAGACTTCTATACAACCAGAGGAGTCGCCCCCTGCTGGCTGCTAGACAGGATGCAGGTTTAAGGCACTTCAGCATCGGCTTCACTTCTCAGAACCGGAGGTTGCTCCTACAGCATTCCTACAGAGGCTTGTCAGAGAAAACCAAAATCTAAATCTCATATTTGTGTTGGTATTAAATATAAATCTGACTCCTCAGAGACTGTGGTTTTGCCCCGGCCCCTTTAAATCTACTCACTGTAAGCCTGGAGAGAGGCTGGTTTTTCTTTCCTTTTTTTTATTTTAGAGATCTTCTTAATCTGCCTCGTGACGTCCCGGCTGTGATGGAGGGCAGCAGGATGACAGTGACAGTGCATTACTTGCTAATCATGTCCCATTACTTAATTATCCCTCCGTTTATTGCCAGGATCTCTTCCTCATTATAAGCCGTTAATCAGAGTGTTGTGTGCTGATAAAACATCCCATTAGCCATGTTGGTTATATTAACACATGAGGGCGGCGGGAACAATGCAGATTTATATATATATTTCTTTCTCTCTTACTGCTTTGATGACGCCCAACGAGAGGTCGCCTGAGGTTATAGAGAAATGTGACGCCATGTTGGAGGAGTAAGATTAAATTCTTGTTTGTCTGAAATGAAAAAAATATCTAGATAGATAGATAGATAGATAGATAGATAGATAGATAGATAGTAACTTTATTGATCCCGAGGGAAATTCAAGAGGAAGTCCTTCTCATGAATTAATTTCCTAAGATTTCTTAAAATATGCTGATCGCTATTTACTAGGGCTGTCAATCGATTAAATATTTAATCACGATGTAAAGGGGAGACTTGTGGGTACCCATAGAACCCATTTACATTCACATATCTGGAGGTCAGAGGTCAAGGGACCCCTTTGAAAATGTCCATGACAGTTTTTCCTCGCCAAAATTTAGCGTAAGTTTGGAGCATTATTTAACTTCCTTCCGGACAAGCTAGTATGACATGGTTGGTACCGATGGATTCATCAGGTTTTGTAGTTTCATATGATACCAGTATCCTCACTCTAGCTCTAAAACTGAGCCCGCTACAACCTCCGAAACATCGTTTGTCGGACCTGGCAGATGCAACGTTATGATTGGCCAGTCTGTGTTCGAGGGGCGGGACTTAGCAAAGGGGTCAATTAGAATATTAAACCATTGCAATCTCAATTTCACAAGTTTCTTTCCTTTAATGAGGACGTGGGGAACTAAAAACCAGCTCTAGTGAAGCTGCAGACTTCTTGGTTCTAAATGCTCTTTGGGAGCTTTTCTACCTTTTTTTTAAGAACGATACGACAGCAGGAACGACTGAATATTTTTAAGATTCACAAACAAATCTCTCTCTCACTGGATTTATCGTATGAAAACGTCCTGATAAACATCTGGCGCTGAATTGTCGACAGGAAATAAATGACAGCCGAGGTAAATTTACTGAGCGGGAATCTTCATTTCTCTTCTCTGGGTGATTGATGGGATCTTGATTTTTACTCGGCAGCATGAGGAGCACCATGTGAGTTCCTCATTTATCACACAAACTAAACACTTTGTTTATTTTTCTTGGCATAAAGTCAGTACTTTGATGCCTAAGATATCAGTGACATTTCTGTTCATTCATTTTAATTCACTTTTTTTTTATTTACTTTTTTTATTTATTTAATGTAATCTCAGAAGAAGTAATTAATAATATAATAATTCTGTAATTTATTTCATGACTGTACTTTGTTTGTACTTTGCAGATATTTTTGTTATCCAATACATAAGATCATCTTATAAAATATAATGTAGTAGTATAAATTAAACAATATATTACTCAAGGTAGTTAACATTAGCTCTACTTCAAATAAGTCCGGCATTAAAAGGCTGTATACATATTAATTTATCAGTGATAATAATCTAGTGATACTTCTACTTCAGTAAAGTATAATAATACTTCTTCCTCCGCTGCCTCCTGCCGTCTACTTCCTGCAGAGAAAGATATTTTGTGCTCCTTTTGGCTGAAAGTCAGCACCTCGTAAAAAGACAGTTAATAGATAACGAGCACATTGCTTTTGATTCTCTGACCTGGCGTGAGGAAAATTAACTTTGAACCAAAAAAACCTCTCACCTCTGAGAACTCCCAGATTAGACGTAATAAAGAACTCTTGTGCCTACAACCATGCCAACATACAGCAGGTCGGTGATAATTGTCCTCTATTTTGGGGAGTCTAACACGGGTGATTAAAGCGCTGATTTAAAGTGGTGATTAAAGTTTTAAACACCTGAAATAAAAGAGAGAAAAATCATCTCGGCTGAGGAAAGTAGAGACGTGAATAAAGGATGATAGAAACTGATTTTTCAGATATAATATTCCGGTAACACTTCGTTTTACAGGTCCGTAAAATTTCATGATTAGTAGGTGATATTTCGCAAGTAACGTATTTGAAACTTCTTTGAAATGACCTCTTTATTTACCTCAAAATTTATGGAAAATGACCCAAACATTATTTAGTTATTATTATTTTAGTAAAGCAATAATAAATCTGCATTGTGGGTTTGCCACACTCCAGCTTTACAACCCCCCCGCCCCGACCTCTTTCAAAAGTTTACAGAAAAAGAATAAATACACATAGGACATGGGATGGATTACAATCATAAAAATACAAAAACATTGATAAAAGAGCAAATGCCTAACGTGGAGCTCAAACCCACGACCCTGGGAGGAGACGTTTCTTGCTCTGCCGACTGAGCTAGCCGAGATAACCTTTGATGATATTCTGGGTTTCTGTTTTGCCTTTCCAAAACCAGGTTTGTGAAGACGGGTGGGGTTATATTAAGGATGACTCCACTGCGTCATCGAGTCATGATTTCAGCCCCGCCTAAAAAACACAAAACTGGCCAAAAACAGTTTAACGGTCTAACTCCACAATCCAGAACTACAATGTTCACAGTCTTTTCACATGTTTTCAGTCATTATATTCCAACATTTATAATGTGTTTAGAAACAAATCTCCGAATTTCCTTTACACGGCCTTTAAGAATTGTATTCCACCATTTCCCAAAGCAGGTAATAAACTGTGTGTGGTGAGATCTGTGAGCTGTTAACCCCCAGAGTCTGTTTGTATTTCTGATTATGTATCACTGCCTATCACATGCAGGTAAGGACGACTTAGAGCCTCTACTCCCCTACACTATGTCCATGTAAAAGAATGAAGGCCTAATTACAATCAATTAAATTGGTAAAATTATATAAAATGCATCACCAGCTAATTATCATTGGGAAATAGAAGAAGTTACATGTTAATTATCATCTACTCAGCAGTAAACAGTGGACCAGGGAATAAAGCGTTTGTAATCATGCTGAGCAATAAACTTTGAATTACTTTCCTGGTAATGTATTAAAGAAACTAAAGGTAAATATAGAGGTAATTTCAAAGAAATTCAAATGCGTTACTTGATTATTATTACCTACTTACCATGAAATTTGCGGACCTGTAAGATGAAGTGTTACCGATGTTCCTTCTTCTTCTTCCTTTCCTTTGACTCCACCATAAAGACATAACATAAATGAAAAGAACCACTCGGTGTTTGTTTGTGGACTGAGGAGAGAACAGATTCATTCATTTAAATGCCATAAATGTCATCCGGGGGTGTGAAGCAGTAATGAAACGTCCTGATGGACCAGACTTCCACTGTCACTCTTTTCATTATGTAACGTTCACACGGCTCCGTCTGATGGGAAAAAACAAAATGGATTTTCTTTTTGCCAGCTTTTCAGGAAATAAGCTTTAAATTTTGTGCATCATTTAGAAGGAAACATAACTGTGTACAGTGAAATTCTTTGTTTTGGTGTGAGTCAGCGGCGCTCTGCTGCTCCTCCGATGTGACTAGATGGATAATTCTCGCCCACACAAACACACTCGGTATTAAAGAGCGGTGGTGAAGTCGGTCCTGCTGTTCAGGCATCTGGACCGACTTGTTTCCTGCTGGGCAGATGAAGTATTTGCCTTTTCTCCTTCACATCCACGAAGCAGCAGTTCAGTCTATTCCCCCCCCCCGAAGTTAACCGGACCGCCCGTCCACCTCGACCGCACTGCAAGTACATAATGGAAACTCCCATAAACACACACTCATGCATTGGTTTGACGTTTACATCACTGCAGATCAGATCGGGAGCTGATAAACATGCTTGTTTTGTTAGTCTGTTCCAGCTGTTTTGTTGCTTCTTGTCTAATTTTCGGTGGATTGTAGATTAATTTATTCGATTTCTTTCAAGAACATCAGATAACATTACTAACTAGGGGTGGGAAAAACAATCGATTCACATATGTGATTCTAAATAGATGGTTTAATGCCAGAATCGATATATTTGCTTCATGTGAGTCTATGTGGAGGTAGAAGGAAGTTACCGCTTTTTATTGTTGTAGTCTGAGTATCGTGACGTCATATCCGTTCCGTATCCGTCAACCAAAACAAACCTCAGAAAGTATAAAATGTTGGAGGGTCGTCGTGGATACGACCTGCACCCTCACATGTTAAATCCAGCGTGGTAAACACTACACATTCAGTAAAGGATGGAAACACTTTGGGTTTCACACATTGCAGGAAAAGCAGAGGTAGACATCACGGCTAAAGCTGCGTGCTAACTTCTAAAGAAGGCCAAAATATGTCAGAAAATAAGTCTGAACAAAGGCTGAAAAAAGCCAGAAAAAAGGCCAAAATATGTCCAAAAAGTTCTGAAATATGTCTGAAAAAGGCAGAAAAAATTGCCAAAGTATGTCCGAAATATGGCCCAAAAAAAGGCCGAAATATGTGCGGAAAAAAAATCTGTAAAAATGCCTGAAAAATGTCCAAAAATAGGTGGAAAAAAGGCAGAAAAATGTCTGCAAAATATCCGAAAAAAGTGCGAAAAAGTTAGCAGGAAACGTTAAAACATTACATGTCCCTTATAAATTAAAAAGAAAATACCACTAATCTGTGAGGGAAATGTCTTTATTCTTTTATTTTTGGGTTGCTGGATAAAAAATGTAATAAATACTTCCTGACAATGATCCTGATATATTTGACTTCATACGAACAGTGTATGAGACCAGCCTGTCATCTGGCCTGATTTCCCTCCAAACAACGACTCAGCCTTCCTCTGTTTCTTCCCTCTTTACCTCCGCTGAGCTTCTGTCTTAACAGAGCCGGGAAGCTGCAGTTTGATGTTACAGCAGTAAATGTTGACTTTGGAGTACAGTGGACTTTTATCGCTAAAAACTACCTTAATCCCGCTCTCTCTTCCCCGTTTACCATCTTCCTGAAGTCAGGAGCGCTGACTGTAGATGTGATCCTGCAGGAGACGAGGCGAGTTTTTCTTTCATTAACCATTTTTTGTTTGTTTGTTTTTTCCCTTCATCTCGGAGGTTGTTTCTGTGCTAATGAGGCCCGGGGCCATGTGTCGAACTCTATTCCCTTTTAAAACTCTCAAAAACTCTTATTATGCTGCTCAGAAGCCGTCCGACCTGCTCGTGGCAAACACTGCAGACCGATGGGAAGGAAATGAAAGCGTTGGACGGCGCCATTGAAATCGTGGCCTTTTGCATTAAACATCAGATGTGACTTTGTTGTTGGCGTGGAGCTCTCCTCGCTGCCGAGCGGCTCTTCTCCTCTCTGAGGACGATCAGTGATCGGGAGAGGACGTCCACGGATGCCTTTTTCCCATAAATTAACATGCCATCACATGTATGTGTTAATGAGCGCAGCCTTGGCCTCAGAAGTCGGGATGAAAGACACACGGCGTGCAGACCTGATGGTCTCACATGTGACTTCAAGTGGAAGTATTTCTATTAAAAAGTGTCCTGGATCAGTGGATGAGACGCAGCCAAGTGTTCCTGTCACGTCATATGGCTGCTGGATGTCGTCTGTTAATTAATGTTTGGTGCTGAAGCAGGATGCAAGTCAGAGGTCTTTTAAAAATAGTCTGATGATCAGCTGGTTGTCAAATCGGTGCTGTTTTTGTCCTGAAATCTCTGAAAGTGGCTCTGTGAGAGTTGGCTAAGAATAGTGGTGGTTCAGCACACATGAAGTTTTCTCTTCTAACTGAAGGCTGCAGACGCATCGAACGAATCCCAGGCCAGTTCGTGCCAGTGGTGAAAGTAGGCCAGTACGGTCCAGTCCTCCGTACCACTAACAGGATGATAGCAGCAGAGACGGCAGCAGGAGCACCATATAGTGGATACCTTTTACCCACCAAACGTCCCGTTACCCATTACACATTATTTATCTGTCCAAATTTAACCTTTAAAGGGAGATTTGTCAAGTATTTAATACTCTTATCAACATTGGAGTGGACAAATATGCTGCTTTATGTAAATGTATGTATATATTTATTATTGTAAATCAATTAACAACACAAAACAATGACAGATATTGTCCAGAAACCCTCACAGGTACTGCATTTAGCATAAAACAATATGCTCAAATCATTAAACTGCAGCCCAACAGGCAACAACAGCTGTCAGTGTGTCAGTGTGCTGACTTCACTATGACTTGCCCCAAACTGCATGTGATTATCATAAAGTGGGCATGTCTGTAAAGGGGAGACTCGTGGGTACCCATAGAACCCATTTACATTCACATATCTGGAGGTCAGAGGTCAAGGGACCCCTTTGGAAATGGACATGACAGTTTTTCCTTGTCCAAAATTTAGCCTATATTTGGAGCGTTATTTAACCTAGCTTCAAAACTGAGCCCGCTGCAACATCCGAAAGATCGATTGCGTTAATGCGTTAAAGAAACTAGTGGCATTAAAAAAATTTTGCATTAACGTGTTATTACTGCGTACAGTTTGACACAAATCGTTGTCCATTGAGATTCACTAACCAGGCTAATCAGGCACAGCTGCCAAAACTTTCCGGGTGAAACTCGCGCTCCAGAATTTATTTTCCCGTGCGTGCAAGTAGTCGACATTGATAGACTTTTGTTGACAGTTTGGGTCACAGGACGTACCGAACAGAACGGCCTGTATCGAACGCTTTAACAGGAAGAGTTAAACCTCAAACCTGACAAACAGAAGCTGTGATCGATAAAGCTTGTGATGATGATGATGACCTAACTGAAAGTCAACAGAGATCGACTTGACATTTATAACTTCATCATGTTTCCAGGACTAACAGAGCGGCGTATGCGAGGAATGTTTCCTCTCTTATAATAACGCTCATTAAGACTCCTCGCTTGTTTAAGGGGCCGTTATTCATCATCATGTTTATTGTGGTTTTAGGCTTTATAGTGCATTAATAATACCCGTCATTTATCTTCTTGCTGTCATGGCAACGGCTCAGCATCCAGCCCAGCTGTGCAGGACTGTTTTTATTTCCTTCCGCACCACACATATGGTAATGGTTGGATATAAATCTGAGCTGTAATGGTCCTGTCACATCCGCTCTTATTAGTGTTTGCAAGTACTGGAAACAGTTAGTGATGCTCCGCGTCTAAGGAGGCAATTAGTCAGCTCTAATTGGACAGAAATCCACCGCAGCGTTACTGTAGCGGCGGCGGCGGCGGCGTCTCTCCGGGGCAGAGCTCCCTCTCCATTAACCTGCAGCTCATCTGAATGCAGCGCGGCATCGTGCAGGTTCATGCAGCTCTGAACTGGACAGTCTTCATCCATTACTGAGCAGGGAGCCGCGACAGCACCGACCCACCTGAACTCAGACTGACATCGTTCAGGATGATGTAGATTCTGAGCAGACATAAAATATTATCATTAAACCATCTGTCAGTCTGACAGTCCAACACTTGAGTCCAGAGCAGTGCTGCCGGCCTTTTGGACCCGTGGACCCTTAAAATGAGACCACAAGAAGAAACAATTAGAGAGAGGTCAAAAGAAACAGACAGAACGTAGATTTTTAGACTCTTTCTGTTGTTGTTGTCTCTTTGTAGTCGTTGCGTATCTCTCTGTGGTTTTGTGTCACTTTGTGATTGTTTTAGTCTTAACATAGTTATTTTTGTCTGAGGTTGTTTTGCCCGTTTCTGTAGTCGTTTTGTGTGTCTTTGTAGTCGTTTTGTGTGTCTTTGTAGTCGTTTTGTGTCTCTTTGTAGTCATCTTGAGTCTCATTATAGTTGCTTTGTATCACTTTGGGGTTATTGTGTGTCTCTTTGTAGTCATCTTGAGTCTCTTTATAGTTGCTTTGCATCTATTTATAGTCATTTTGTGTCTATTGTAGTTGTTTTGTGTCACTTTCTAATTGCTTTGTTACTAATTGTAGTCATTTTGTGTCTCTTTGTGGTCACTTTGTGTCGCTTTGTAGAGGCTTTGTGTCTCTTTGTGGTAATTGTGTGTCTCTTTGTAGTTGTTTTGTATCACTTTGTGGTTATTGTGATTCTCTTTTTAGTTGTTTTGTGACGCTTTTTAGTGGCTTTGTATCTCTTTTTAATCCTTTTGAGTCTCCTTGTGTTCATTTTGAGTCTATTTGTAGTGGCTTTGCATGTATTTATAGTCATTTTGTGTGTTTTGTAGTGGCTTTGTGTCTATTTGTAGTCATTTTGTATCTCTTTCTAATTGCTATGTATCTATTTGTAGTCATTTGTTTCTCTTTGTGGTCACTTTGTGTCACTTTGTAGAGGCTTTGTATCTATTTGTAGTCATTTTGAGTCTCTATATAGTTGCTTCGTGTCTCTTTGTGGTCATTTTGAGTCTCTTTGTAGTTGTTTTGTGTCTCTTTGTGGTCATTTTGTGTCTCTTTGTAGTTGTTTTGTGTCTCTTTGTAGTTGTTTTGTCTCTCTTTGTAGTTGTTTTGTCTCTCTTTGTAGTTGTTTTGTGTCTCTTTGTGGTCATTTTGTGTCTCTTTGTAGTCATTTTGTGTCTCTTTGTATTTGTTTTGTGTCTCTTTGTATTTGTTTTGTGTCTCTTTGTAGTTGTTTTGTGTCTCTTTGTAGTTGTTTTGTGTCTCTTGGTAGTGGCTTTGTATCTATTTGTTATCCTTTTGAGTCTCTTTGTAGTTGTTTTGTGTCTCTTTGCGGTCATTTTATGTCGCTATGTAGTGGTTTTGTATCTATTTGTAGTCATTTTGAGTCTCTTTGTAGTGGCTATTGTGTCTTTGTAGTCGTTTTGAGTCTCTTTGTAGTAGTCTTGTCTCGCTTTGTAGTGGCTTTGTATCTATTTGTAGTTACTTTGTGTCTCTTTGTAGTCATTGTGTGTATCTCCGTGGGTGGTACTGGTGTGTCTTTGAGTGACATTTTGTAGTTGAAGGCCGGGGGGGCTCCTGACTCTTCGGGCCCTCTTCCCGATAGGCCCGCTCAGTAATCCATTCAGGATCATATTGTTATAAACACACAATAAAACATAAATACCAACATATTCTGACCAGTCACCGTAACTAACTAAATCTGTGGTTTATATTATATTACTGTAAAAAGGTCGATGTTCGTCAGACTGCTGCAGAAGAAAGTCTCTCATGTTCTTCCAGCTCTGTCCGTCCTTCACGCTGTACGTTAGATTATGAAACTGCTCAGATATTTTTAATAAAATGTAGGAGAGAGGTGACCACAAGCAGCAGATCAGTCACTCCACACAACACCACACATTTCACACTTCTTGTGCAGACAGGAAGTTAATTACGCAGTCGGAGCACTTCAAGGTCAATAGCTGAAGCTGCTGGACACTGAATATAATCCAAAAATTAATGTAGTCATTTAGAAACAGGCAGAATACAAGGTTAGACGAATCTCATCTGTTCAGGACACGTCATTGGACAGTCGGTCATCGTCTCTCCTCTAACTTCACTCACCGTGTTTCCATTCAACTCTCAAGCGAATTTTTGAAAAATCACAAAAAAAGAAATGTTTGCCGCGTTTCTATAAACTGGTTTGGAGCGAATAAACTCGGCTACAGGGTAGTTTGGTCAGTAGTTGGCGCTATAGGCTACGTATGGCTGTAATCTACCAGTAAACAGAGTAGAAGAAGAAATAGAGGTTGCACCAGTAAAACGTCCGCCTACAAAGAGCCGTACAAAAGTAAAACTAGATTATTTCTATTCTATTTTCTTAATTTTAATATCTCTACCGAAATGTCCTGTGTTGAACAATAACAATATTATAAATATTCATACTACTATAACTACTTATTAAACTTTTTTGCCCGGCTGCTCCCCAGAGGAAAAATCCAGCACCCTATTTATTCCCTGATGATGCTACTTTTTCAACAACAAATCCATGTTGAAATCAGCAGCGACAAGCGCTAGTTAACATTAGCTGTTAGCAGCCCAGACCTGCACAGAGCTAACAGCTAACGAGGTCCTATTAGTTTACATTATGATGCGTTCAGGCTCTAATCAGTAAAAACGAGTATTGGGCGAAGGTTAATTTTAACGATTCACATGTATCATGATGTGTTCAAATGTAATCTGCATCACCAAAAAATGTTTCCATATCCTATTTAGCGCTTCAACTCTTTTTCGATAAAGACAAAAACCACCTCAAGCGAGTAAAAACTTGTTCTCGCAATTGAGGAATTTTTCCCAAATTTGCCGTATTTGTAGAGCTTTCTAATGCGATACTTCAAAATGAGCGTAAAAATACGTTGATGGAAACGTTGTCTCGACGATGACGTCCATGTTTACCTGAGAGTGTGAAAGTGAGTCCCTCTTATTGATCAGCAGCACCAGAGAGAAACAGTGAGGTACATAATCAGTCTGACAGTGGACTGAATATGCAGATCGTCCGATTCCCTCAGCAGATGATGTTGCAAGGCATTATGGGTCAACAACCTGTGTGAGTGTGGTTGTCAGTTAGTGCATGCTTTTTAACTGTAGTGTGTGTAGGTGAGGGTGTTTTGAAGTGTGTGTGTGTGTGTGTGTGTGTGTATTTGCTGTGTGGACTCTCTCGTTGGGAGCAGTTGCCACGGCAACGGCGGTGTCCAAGGCTGCTTCTATTGTGCTGCCCACATTTCTGTGTGTGTGTATGTGTGTGTGTGTGTGTGTGTGTGTGTGTGTTGTGTGTGTTTCTCGTAACATGTTTAAGGTCTTTGCCGAAGGCTGTTTTTACAATGATTTCATTTAGCTAAATGTTAGACACACTAAGAGATATACCTTCATATTATTGTTTTATTCCTTAATTCTAACTGTAAATTTTGTTTGTATGTTTCTATCAGACTTTGAATTTAACTGTTGTCAGGTGAAAACCTTGCTATACCAAAATGTTGACTATTTAAGAACTGAAATAAGCAGCAGAAAAAAAGTCAAACTGATATTAAGATTCACTGGGAGTGGGATAAAAAATCTTTTCACCTATGTATCATGATTTTTTTTATTACGATTTCTAAATAGATATTTTAATGCCAGAATCGATATATCTGCTTCATCTGAGTCTATGTGGAGGTAGAAGGAATTCACCGCTTTTATTGTGGTAGTCTGAGTAACGTGACGTCATATCCGTTCCGTATCCGTTCCGTATCCGTCGTGGATACGACCTGCACCCTCACATGTTAAATCCAGCGTGGTAAACACTACACATCCAGTAAAGGATGGAAACACTTTGGGTTTCACACATTGCAGGAAAAGCAGAGCTAGACATCACGGCTAAAGCTGCATGCTAACTCTGTCACGGACAGGAAACGTTATCGTATCGCGGTAACGTGCGGTCGAGCCGGCCGTCGCTCTCGTCTCCGTGGTCAAATGGGCCGACGCTACAACTGTAGAGCACCCATATACTGACATTTATGTTAAATGCATTGAAACGGCCCCGATGGAGCTGACCATGGATGGATAAAGAGAACGGAGCTGATGGGAGAGCTAGAGACGGACTTGGAGAAGTTAGAGGAAGTAGACACGTGGGACTACGTCCGCTTTTCAAAATAAGGTGTTAACAAAGGGAACTGTATATACAAAATACATCTATAGAAATAAGAATTGATTGGATTATATTCACCAGAATTATAACACATTACATGTCCCTTATAAATTAAAAAGAAAATACCACTAATTTGTGAGGGAAATGTCTTTATTCTTTGATTTTTGGGTTGCTGGAAAAAATGTAATAAATAATTCCTGACAATGATCCTGATATATTTGACTTCAGGACATCTCTGACTACATACATGCTGAAAATCAAACATTCTTACTGGATTCATTTAAAGATTTTCCAAAGGAAAAGTCCCTAGAAGTGTATGATTCATCTTCTCCCATGGTCTAGTGGTAAAAAAGTTAACAAAAATCACAATAAATCCTAAAATCGAATCGCAATACTTAAAAATCACAATAAATATTGAATCAGCACCCAGGTATGGTGATAGTATTGAATCAGGAGATAGGTGTATCATCCCAGCCGTAATACTTACTAACTTTATTCTTTGATTTCTGGGTTGCTAGAAAAATGTAGTAAATAATTCATTATTATGATATTCATTTTGACAGCTCTGAGTATCAATAACATTAAAGTAGATGATAATGTGTTGTTAACATTATAACAGGATCAAAAATGCAAACAGTTCAGCTCATCTGAAAACACGAGTTTTGTTCACTTGGCACTGATGTTTTTTATTCTCTGTCTGTTCCAGTCAGTCTTTTAAGTCTACACCATGTCCAAGTGTTGTAATTGTCCGTGTTTGATTCCGCCGTTCTTCTTTATCGTCTATTTTTTTCTTATCACTTTTCCCTGTTGCTGTTTTCTGCAGCAGTTGCCCAATTTCCCCAAAGGGATCAATAAAGTTTCATCTGTTCTCAGAAAGCTGATGGATTTCTGCTTCCGTTCTTTGGGCTTTTCTGAGTCCACAGTTTTGTTTTGTTGTTGTTTTTGTTGTTTCTTTCAGTTAAATGTCTCTCTGTTCCTGTCGCCATCAATCCTTCTGGCACCCTGCTGGCTTTTTTAATTTGAATTGAATTGAAGTTGAATGAAATCTTGTCAAGCATTTGGTGCTGCAGGACGAAGCTCTTCACTGTTTGGATCTGACCAGTTTTTACGTGTATCTACGAGAGATGGAACGGTTCAGTTCGGTTCGCTAGTCACGGTTCGGGGCGTGTACGAATTGTTCGGTTCATTTGAAATAGTTCATTAGGCCGATTGTGGGTTTTTTTTCATGTAGAGTTTGGCTCCTGTTTATTGTCACACTAGAAATGGGGAACAGCCTCACAGATTTCAGTCAAAAAGGCATGCGCAGAAAAATAAAACCTCAAATAAAGTTATCGGATCAGTTGGCACGGATGAAGTGCAGTTTAGGAAATGGCGAGTGGACACGATAAAGTACAGTTAGAGGATCCACCAGCATGGTTTTGCTCTGCTGTATGGGAGCATTATGGGTTTAGTGTTACCTGAAAATGACAAAAAAGAAGTGGTGGATAAAACGGTGACTGTGTGAGCGCTGGGAAACACGTGTGGTTTATGCTAGCGGCAACACTTCCAATATGATGAACTAGGGATGCACCGATTTTTTCAGACCGATTACAAGTACTTACATTTGGGTACTCGCCGATACCGAGTACCGATACGAGTACTCCTCGGTGCCAAAAGACCGGCCCGTCTCGCCCGCACCGTCGGGGAGGTGGAGTGAAAGTAAAGTGATATCTTTGCCGTTGTATTGGAGCCGTTTTGCAAGTACAAGTCCGAGTACATGAGCACAGTATCGTACCCGATACCCGATACTGGTATCGGTATCGATGCATCCCTATGATGACCCATTAATGAAGACATCACCCCGGTGTGTCCGTCGATAGCGATAGAGAGTCGGGTAGGAAAGAGCAACTCCTCCCCGCAGCATTTAAACAGCCTCTACAGGCAGATTCAGACAACTAAAGCATCGGGGAGGTTTATAGTGAAAGATTTGCAGCCTTATGCAGTCGTGTAGGACGCTGGATGTCAGCATAGGATTAAAGTAACGTTCCCTCTCGCCGACACTTAAGCAACTCAGTAATTCCCGAACAGACACGACTAGGAATTGTGAAAGAATTGTCCAACACAGAGCACGTAGCTCTTACTACAGGATGGACATCCGGGGCTACTGAGAGTTAGTGAACTG
The DNA here is from genome assembly GCA_916701645.2 of Sebastolobus alascanus. Taxonomy (NCBI): domain Eukaryota; kingdom Metazoa; phylum Chordata; class Actinopteri; order Perciformes; family Sebastidae; genus Sebastolobus; species Sebastolobus alascanus. The sequence continues at coordinate 222,930 of CAKAOJ020000462.1, forward strand.
TGACTGGCTGCCCCCCCCCACATCACTTCAGAGAGGGAGATAAAAAGTTATGAGAGCAACACAGTGAGCATCTCTCTGAAGCTCTGACACAAGCAGACTGGAAACTGAGGAGAGGCAGCAGAACAATCCCTGTAATGGGTTTTATATTCATTAATCATTAATTAATCAGGGAATTGAGACATGTTATACTGTTCTTTTTCCTTTTTTTTTTAGCATAGTTCTGGTTGAGCTTATGCTTCAATTTATGTTGATGTCCTTAGTCTATAATTACATCATATTTATATGAAAATAGCAAAGCTGCATTTTTTTGTTTGCACTAATTACTGTAGAAGACCAACAGTATTCTTTCAGTTAAGATTTGACAATGTGTTTATGTTCCTTATGTAACTTTTAAGGCAAACATCTGTTAACTTATTTTTTGCCAAATAAATGAAAAGCATGTTGAAATCAGAACACGACCTCCTCGCTGTAACATAAATGTACCGAACCGAACCGAACCGTGAGTTCTGTGAACCGTTCCACCTCTAGTATCTACTCGTCTAAACATTGTTGTTGTTTTTTGGTTGGATTTTCTAACTTTCCTCTCAAATCCGATAGAAAAAAGAGGAAAGAAGCTGTAGTGAGGAGACTCCGCAGGCCTGTGTGGGTGTGTGTGCTGTGCAGTAATTAAACCCAGAGAGAAATCATCAGTGAAGAAGAAGTGGAGTGGTTGTGATCCTGCCAGGGCCTCGTCTTCCTCCTCTTATTCTTCATCCACCTCCTCCTCCAGAGCCTCTTCCTCCCTCTTCCTGGTGCTTCTCTTTTTTTCATCCTCCTCCTCCTGAAGTCGCATTCATCAAGTATTTTTTCTCACAGTTGTCCTAATTGGCGATGAGAGTTCCTCGCTGAAGGCTTCCTCTTAAAATCCAGCTCAAATTAAAATTCATATCGTTTTGCTGCAGCGGTATAGATCTTTGAAGTCCTGTGTGCTGCTTTTCTAGGAAAAAAAAAACAACTTTAACAAGAAGGGACACATTTATCTGTTATATTTTTGGGTCTCACAAAAGCACAAAAAACTGTACAAATTTGAGGCTTTACTCCCAACCCGGTCTCACAGGAAGACGTATAAATACCACGACATTACACGGACATTCAGCGTGTCATGAGTACGCAGCGAAAACATTTGCAGTTAGGTTCAGGCAAGAAAACCACTTAGTTAGGGTAAGGGAAAACGTCACGGTTGGGCTTAAAATAAGTACATAAACTAAGTAAAACATGTACGGAAACAACTACGGAAAACATGTCACACACATCAGCAAAACACATGTTACAATTGTAACTAGCGTAACTTACAAAACAAAACACCGCTCAACAACGGATTGCCTTGCGCATTATTGTGGCATTTATACAGTTTTAGTTACTTGATACTTTAAAGATTAAGATTGTACACACACTGTATGGAATAAATGCTTTCCATACAGTATAGTAGTGGTGGTGGTGGGGGGGGTAGTGTAGTTTTATCCAGTCCCTCAGATCGTACCCGTCTGTCTGCAGTAATGTCTCAGCTGCAGATCGATGAGCTGTCACGACCTTATAATCATATTGATTTAGGCTCCTGCTGGTCATGTGACCTCTCTGTAGGAGGTCATTGGGGTCAGGAGGTCAGAGACGTTTCCTGTCAGTAGCTCACGACCTCTGAACCACTTTTAGTTTAAACCTGACGTCATCGTAACATCCTGATGATATTTTCCTCCTGGTTTGGTTTTGTCTCATTTTAGCAGCTGGATTTATTTTTATTTCAGATTATTTTTAATCTCTGATATTCTGTTCAACCCCAGCTGGCAGTTTTCTCACCACATTCTCACCTCCTGCAGCCAGAAAAAAAGATGCAAACTGCATTTTAAGATCCTGGATAAATTCATTAAAATGTAAAACAAGTTGTGTGAGTGTTCATCAGAGTCCAGAGCCTCCAGAGGAGATTAGACTGTGATGTTCAAACAGGAGGCGTGGGCTCGGCGGTGACAAATCCCCGCCATGCTTTCATCCCCCAGGAGGTCAGAATCAGCACCAGAGTCTTTGATCAGGACATCAGACGCCATCAGCTCTCTGCTGACGGGTTCCCACTGAAGACGCTCTGTGAAAAGGTCCAGGAGAGAGAAACTGAACTCCTCAGAGATTTCTGTAAGATTCAGTTTGTCTGTCAGAAGGTCCGATAACAGATGCTGCTCTCAGACAGAGCAGATCCAAAGTCTGATCACTTAAGCGCTGTCGATTGACCCCGACTGATTCCGGTTGTACGCATCAGCTGTGCTGCTTTATATTCATCGCTGCGCCACATGCCGGATCTCACTTTGTTTTTCCTCATTCTGCTGAACGTGTGATGTTGAAAATGTGAACTTTAGCTGTTCTTTTATACGTCGTAGTTTCTTCAGACTAAATGTAAAGTGACTCTTAGTCTGCAGGATTGCATACAAAGACACAAATTCACTCCATGTAGAACTACGCAGGGCCACTGACACTTAGTCAGTAGGCTCAGTTTTAAAGAGGGAAGATACTGGCATCATATGAAACTATTAAACTTGATGAATCCATCGGTTCCAACCAGATCAGACTAGCTCATCATGAAGGAGGTTAAATAACGCTCCAAACTTGCACTACATTCTGGTGAGGAAAAACTGTCATGGCCATTTCCAAAGGGGTTCCTTGACCTCTGACCTCCAGATATGTGAATGTAAATGGGTTCTATGGGTACCCACGAGTCTCCCCTTTACAGACATGCCCACTTTATGATAATCACATGCAGTTTGGGGCAAGTCATAGTCAAGTCAGCACACTGACACACTGACAGCTGTTGTTGCCTGTTGGGCTGCAGTTTGCCATGTTATGATTTGAGCATATTGTTTTATGCTAAATGCAGAACCTGTGAGGGTTTCTGGACAATATCTCTCATTGTTTTGTGTTGTTAATGGATTTACAATAATAAATGATACATATATTCGCATAAAGCAGCATATTTGTCCACTCCCATGTTGATAAGAGGATTAAATACTTCACAAATCTCCCTTTAAGATTCATTTTGAACAGATAAAAAATGTGCGATTAATTTGCGATTAATCGTGATTAAATCTTTTAATGGATTTGACAGCAGCTCTAATATAAATTTAATTTTCTGGGTTCTAGTCGTGTTCTAGTCGTGTTCTTTGCCAGACTTTAACTGCAGCTTCACCCTCATTGACTGGTTACAGTTTATGATCACTCCGCTCAATATTTCTTTATGACCTTCGTTGTATTCATGACATCACATCTTGACGCCGACTGCGGGACATTTTCATTGGCCTGAAGATGAATGTTGATGGTGGCGGTTTGTTTCCCAGCGGGATCAGAGTGTGTGCTTCTATGATGGATTTAATCCAGGTCTTAAAGTAGGCTACAGATTACCTAATGAAGCTCCCGGGACGCCTCCTCTGATTCAGGGCCGGCTGACTCCATCTTTAACCGTCTACACGCTCTGCTCTTGTTTCTCTGAGAGGCGTGGACCAGCGGAGCGGCGGGCTAACTGCCCGACTCCCCTCTGGGCTCCGGGGTTGACAGTTAGAGCCTATTTTCCATTTATGAATTCACAGCTCTGCCATGTAGCGCGGCGAGGCCGGCCTGCAGAGAGCCTCTCTGAATAAATAAGCTGTCACCCCTGGGAGGAAGAGGAGCGAGTGCAGCCGCACGCCGTCTGATGAAAACTGTTTTCTAACGTGTGACAGGACATGAGAGGGAGCGCGCCTCCTGTCTGTGTGCTCTTTTGAGGAAAAGAGGCGAGGTCTCGCTGAGCGCAAAATAAATCTCCAGCTACGGTGCGGGAGGAAATGTTGGATCTCATCAGTCTGGGATGTTCAATACTTAAATGAAGGCCTATTAAAATATAAATAAACTCAACAGGGATTAAACAAATATTATAATTTATTAACACACATAACATACGATTCTCTCCTCAAAGCCACCAGACTCCATTGACATTTTACCTCGCTGATCATTGTAAAACACACTTCATTCAAACTCAACAGAAACAACATTTTCAACAATCACCAGCTCTGGTTGCTCTCTACAGGAGCCATCAGTAGTTTTAATTAGGTATTATAATAACCTCCTTAGAGCTAGTGTTAGGAAGTTAAACATAATTCTCTCTATTATCTATTTTATATTGCTGTGAAAATATCTCCTTCATACAACTGGATTTATTCAATTTATTTATTATTATTTATTCATTTATTCTTGCCAAAAACTGCATTTTACCAGATTACATTTGAACACATCATGATAACGTTGTAATTTACCTTCGACCAATAGTCATTTTTCCTGAGCCGACTTTGAACGCCTCATAATAATAACTGAATGGTACCTCTGTTAACGTTCGTATCTCAGTCAGGACTGTGCTGCTAACGGCTGCTAACAGCTAACGTTACTAACTCTCCTCCTGATGATTTAAACACAGGTTTGTTGTTCACAACGTATATGACGCTATGGGTGCATTCGTAAATAGTCACTCCGAGCACCAGAGCACAAACTGGACCATTCGTAAATTCGGAGCGCTGTTGGGATGTAACGTTACCGCCTCTCTCGGAGCGTCGGAGCGTTCTCTGGGCACACGAAAGTAATGCCGATAAATGCCGATCTCACGATCGCATATTGTTTCTGAATATCGAGGCATCTCTAATAAAGATCACATTTATTTGTCACTAGCCCGATCAGACAGCTGCATGAGGAGTTTACTTGTCCTGGGCAAGCGTGCAAGCGTTAATGTCGAGTCCTGTACATCTCTCTTCTAATTTGACTTTCCAGTGTGATTTCCTGCCTTTCCCAGAATGCCATTCTGCGGCCCCAAGTGATGTGTGAACTTGTTCCTCTCAGCTCTGATGTTCTGTGCAGCTGGAGAGAACCGTGAACCACAGCTCACAGATTTCCCAGTTGACAAAGAATAGTGAGAGACCTGCTTTATTCAAACCACAGCCTTGTCTCTGTAGCTGCAATGCATTCTGGTCTATATCCTGCTCCTGTGGGGTGTAGAAACTGCTCCCTGTGTTCTTCTCTGATGGATTCCTCCCCCCGCTGTGCAGAACGTCAGAACAAAATGGCGGCTCCAGAAAGACGTCCTCGCTCTCTTTGATTGTGATGATCTGACGGAAAACTTAACATTTACTGTTAACGCTTTAGATCACTAAAAACATTCTCTGTTTTCACCCAGAGCTGCAGAAAGTACCTGAATGTGACAAATATATATTGTCTCCGTTGGCCAGTTCTCCACAGGAACAACAGACATACGGCAGACTAGTAAATAAAGCCAGCAAGAGAAAGTTGGTCCTCAGTAGTCGGCTCCAACAGCTTAACTGGTTTTGGGGATAATTTCTCCTTAAAATGAGCCGACTGTGTTTGATGGAAACATCAGAGCAGTAGTTGGAGGCAGACATCTGACAGAGACAGATGGTCTGAAGAGGAGGGTTTCTACAATTAGACCTTTAAAAAGACATTAACTTCTCCTCCGGAGGGAATCACCATCATCCTAACAGAGTGGAAAAGTTTTGAGGATTTTTTCCCCTTGTGACTGGACTCCTACCGGACATCTCCGAGTCTCCGAGCCGTGTTTGTGCTTTGACATCAGAAGAGAAATTGGCTGAACCCGAAGTTCTTCTGGGACAGATTAAAAAGTGAACTGATCCAACACGTCCAGAACAAAACGACCATTAAACTCAAATCCCCTCTTCCTGCCACGTGAGAATGTTGTATTTTATTTCAACACGTTCTCATCCCAACTGACGTGAAAAATCTTTTCACTTATGCATCACGATTATTATTTTTTTGACGATTTTAAAATAGATGTTTTAATCCCAGAATCGATATATTTGCTTCATCTGAGTCTATATAAGGAAGGAAGTTACCGCTTTTATCGTGGTAGCGTGCGGTCCAGCCGGCCGTCGCTCTCATCTTCGTGGTCAAATGGGCCGACGCTACAACTGTAGAGCAACCATATACTGACATTTATGTTTGTATCCTAATTTCTTGGAGGAATATCGTCTTTATTTGTTTGCACATTTTGCTGAAGAGAACCCGAATATTTTCCGCTCATTTAGCAGGAGGAGAAGTCAGTTTGTTCCAGGTTTCTGACAACAAACTAGCAGGTTAGTAGAAGAAAAAGAGATGTAAAGAGAATCTGAGGAGGCTGACACGTCTTCAGATTATATACAGGATAAAAAAACCTTCTTTGATTCAGTCGACAGGCAGCCTGGGATCATTACGTTCCTCCGGCATCGAGCTGAAATGTGTTTTTCTGTTGACTGGCGTTGGAAGCTGGCGGTGTTTGTGTTTTCACCTCGATGACCTGCAGCACGGACACCGCTCGCTCTGCACAGACGCCGTATCGATCATAAGAGTTAATTGTTACGGTTATCTGATGTTCCTGAAGGGCACTTTGGAGATAATGGTGGTGATCAAAAATCATCAGTGCTCACATCTTTCCGTCCACACACACACACACACACACACACACACACATATATATATACCATCAAAAGGTTGAAAGCAGCATGTTGACCAGGAAATGTCAGTCACATATCAACATATCAGGGTGGAGGTGGAGGGTGGAGGTGCTGCTGGGACTCATTATTCTCTCTGCGATAGTTTTAATAACATTGATTTCATTTCTCTGCCACCTGTCAATCACTCTCCCAGGCAATAATTGATTGCTCTTTTCTTTAATTTCCTCATGCAGCCGACTGTACGCAGATAGAGGCGACGGTGACGATCAGAATATTAATCACGGTGCGTCTCGGCAGAGGTGCGAACATTCATAGAGGCCCTATTTAAAGGATCTGTAGCGCACGGTGTAAAGTGCATTTAGGGCGTGAACAGCTCCACTTCTGATAGTTAAGCGGCGCAAAATTTGGACGCAAAGTAAGGCGCAAGGAGCAAAGGGGTTGTATTTAGTCTCTTAATTAATCATTGGTGTGTTTTTGGCGTAACAGGAATTAAACCAACTTGGGTGCATGCACGGGCGTACAGTCGGAGAGGAGAGGCGGTGCATAACGCGTGGATCCATCATGAAATTTAATGTACTGATTCGTGCACATTCTAAACGAATTTCACATTTTTTTTCATGATGGTGAGCACGAAATCAATTCGTATGTAATCCACATACTGTAATTGTGAACCAGGAAGCATACAGCGGGAGGAGGTCGGGATGGATCGGGGGGTCCAAAAACACCAGACTTTCACCAGAAGACAGATATTGGTGCCCCGTGTGAGGCCAGAAGTCAACGTTGATTTATTTGTCACGTAACTTCTGTACTTAAGTTACATTACTTCCAGAGTTACTTTAACCCAAACCACCATCTTTCCCTAAACCTAACTACATAAGACTGGAGCGACACGTGTTGTTGAAAGTCGTGCTGAGCGTCACGAAAAAAAAAGGAAAATTTGTGTCAATGTGTACGACTATTTCACGAACTGCTGTTAGTCTGAGTTGGGAGGAGCTGCTGCGTCGCGTGTTGTGAACCTGCCTGTAGACTCATCTTACTATCTGAATACTGAACCCTTTAAATATCAGGAAAATACTGCGCCAGACTTTAGAACCAGGTTTTTGTTGGTTAATCGCTTTCTGCTGCTTCAAGATAACAAAGCACCCGACTGCCCCTCGTTTTAAGACCAACAGGCCCATGGACGCACAGATGGACGCAAATACTTCCACAACGTGGGCGCTCATCACCCACTAAGATCATTTTTAACGTGCAGAGTTAGTGAACGATGTAAGCAGGAGCATAATTTTTTTTTATCACAGTTCATCCATATTTCTATCTATATCTGTCTATATAATATAATATACGATATAGTAGGTTAAAATGATCATCCTTGATCAGGAAAAGAAAGTCTAATTTCTTCCATATGTAACCTTCATAAGCATGTTCATTATTAATAAGGTGCATTATTTACTGCATAATTCAACGCCCACATGGTAAAGTCATGTGGATAAATATTTCATTAGCATGTCTAAACTTGTATATGTGCTGTTGGCAGAATTGGCTGCGCTCCCAACAGCCTACTTACTGGTTGGCCGGGGGGGGGAAGTTGTGCAGATTAAAATTCGCTAAGAACGCGGCAGAAGTTGTGGATGTGTTGAAGGTTGAGTCGTGACTGTTGAACGTTGTCTCTCTCTGAAGATGAGGAGCCATCTGGAGGAGACGGCCGCTGTCAGACGTTCAGCCGGCGGTGATTTATCTCAACCTTGTTTTTATTCCCTCTGTGAGGGGAGGGCGTGCCCTTTGACCCCTCGTCTCTCCATTAACTCGCTGTCTTTATTGGTTGGGTCTCTTCCCTGCTGCCTCCTGCTCTTCAGAGGCCGGCTCCATCTTTAATATGACCCGCTTAATATTTCAGTCCGTCTCTCAGCATCCCGCAGGGGGTCCAGAGCTGGACCTTTATTACAACTACTACAAGAAAACCACTGCAATTCAAAGCATATAGAACAGGTTTTACCTTAAACATATAATTAATTAATAGGTTAAATTTTATATAATATCATTAGGACTGATTAAAATATTTAATCGAACATTTTTTATCTGTTCAAAATGTACCTTAAAGGGAGATTTGTCAAGTTTTTAGTATAAGTATAAAACCTAAGGAATCAATTGGTACCAATCTTGTCATATGTTATAAAACTAGCTCATCATGAAGGAGGTTAAATAACGCTCCAAACTTAAACTAAATTTTGGCGAGGAAAAACTGTCATGGCCATTTTCAAAGGGGTCCCTTGACCTCTGACCTCCAGATATGTGAATGAAAATGAGTTCTATGGGTACCCACGAGTCTCCCCTTTACAGACATGCCCACTTTTTTTATGCTAAATGCAGTACCTGGACAATATCTGTCATTGTTTAGTGTTGTTATCCGATGTCCGATGTTAAATATATACATACATTTCAGCATATTTGTCCTGCAGCACTTTGCCGCTGTTTTGAGCTGAACTTTTGTCCTGTTTTCTATCTGTTCCTGTCGCTCGCTGTGATCGCGCCGCAGCGGCGAGGAACGACTGATGGGTGAAGTTCAAATGAGGAATTATCTTTATGATACTTCTTCCTCCTAAATATGGTGGTTGGAGGGAGATCACTGTCGGCTATATTGTTCATCATTTCCAGTAAATACTGCAGCGTGGGCTTTAAATCTAACTTAAACCTTAATCATTAAAGACTGTAATATGTATTAAAGTTCAGAAAGCAGAGGTGTCTTTGAGTTCCCTGGTAGTCTCTCTGTCCTGTTTAAGACTGCAGACCGTCTCCTCAGCCAGCATGTTTGAAACATGTTTGATTTCATCACGCTGAGATCGGTGGAGCTCGTCCGGTGTGAGGCCGCCTGCCATTCACCAAGAAATCTGAAACCTGACAGCAGCCAACGGGGGGGGTTTAGACTCAGAAAACTCAGAAAGAAAAATCACTCAGATCTCACTGAGGTAGTTTCTATCAGGAGAGAGTCTCACTTTCTTTCACCTCATCAACTCTGAAACTGCTTCAACTTTAGTTTTTTCTCTTTAACTTTTAAATGTCTCTACATTAGGAACATCACTGTGTCTGATATCAAACGGCCTGGATCAAACCACGTATACGTTTAATATTTTATCTGGAAAATAATGTGAATTTCTATAAAAACTTTACATAAAAAAAAAAAAAAAAATGTTTGCATTATTATATTTTTCTTGTTGTCAACAAATCTCATTAAAATAACAAATGAAGACGATAAATCAGCCCGGTCTCCTAAAAATTATGTTTCAATAAAACATGCAAAACAAATGTGCATGCAGCCTGTTGCAGTTGCTTTACTCTGTCAATAATACTGTATTTATACTGTACATTTCCAGAAATACTCTTATTTAATTCTTATTTATACCATTCTGGTGTTTATATTTAACACACTTCTCAGAATTTTGTATTCACTTACTTGCACTGTGGTTATATGTTATATATTGCGTGTCTTAATGCAAATATTTGTACATATTTCTTATATTCTAAATTCTTATTTTTAATTTTATTACTTATATTTCTTTACATATATTGTGTTTATATTGTAACATTATGTACATAATTTACTTTTTTAACTTTCACCCAGGAGACCGCTGTTTGTGACTAAAAGTCATTTACGTCTGTGGCTTCATAACGTATAAATAAACATAGTAATTTTAAGCCAGACAATGATGTTTTACTAACCCTAACCTAAGTAGTTTTGTTATGTTTTGTTTTGTTTCAATTTACGTTAGCCACGTGTTTAAAACTGCGACTGTAATCTGGGAGAAAATACGATTCCCTCCAAACGTTATCGAGAATGCAGTTTAGTTGTCTGCGAAGCAGCGCTGTCAAAGTTAACGTGATGATAACGCGTTAACGCAACTTGCGATTTTTAGATTTTATCGGGATCAGTTATAAAACTAGCGTGAAGCTTGTCGTGAAGGAGGTTAAATAACGCTCCTACTTTACGCAAAATTTTGGCGAGGAAAAACTGTCATGTCCATTTTCAAAGGGGTCCCTTGACCTCTGACCTCCAGATATGTGAATGGAAATGGGTTCTATGGGTACCCACGAGTCTCCCCTTTACAGACATGCCCACTTTACGATAATCACACATACATTTGCATAAAGCAGCATATTTGCCCACTCCCATGTTAATAAGAGTATTAAATACTTGACAAATCTCCCTTTAAGGTACATTTTGAAGAGATAAAAAATGTGATTATTTGCGATTATAAATTTTAATCGACTGACAGCCTTAATGGAAGGTCATTTTGTAGTAGACAGAGCTCAAGGCTTTGATAAAAACACAATACTTGTTAGTAGAAACATTCACCTGAACCTAAAGTTCCTCTGGATTCATAAAGATTTGAAACAGAAGTGAAACAATAGAAGAACGTCTAACAGCCGATGATTCAGACCAACGTGTCATTAACGTCACACTCCGGCTGACAGCACTTTCATAGTACAGCCGTTTATTATCAATCAGGGCTTTGTGGCGGCTGCTGAGATCCTGAAATGAACCATAAAGCAACGCTACACATCCGCAGCTGGTTAAACGGCGTCAAACAGTCACACGGTGAGTTTCCAACTCAGTCAGAGTCAGTTTTAAATCCGTGAGATTAATCTTTCACCTCGTTACAGAGCATCTGCAGAAGGTTTGGGGAGGTGAGGTTGGGAGGTTTTATCACTGTGATGTTAGAAGAGATGCTCAGTTTATAGCTCTATACACTCTGGATGCTGTTTCCCTCCCTGAACGCTCCACCAGCTCAGCGCTGAGATAAATCACCCTGTTCTCTTTGTATAGCTTTAAATGAGCTTTTTTCTAAAACCTCACGGCGCAGTTTTAAATAGTTATTGACAATAGCGACCCGGCCCGACTCGCAGTGTTTTTTTTCTGTGAGTGGATTCGTCCGGTGATGAATTTGGGTCATTTTCACCGCAGGACGGCGACTGTTACATTCCCAGCTCGATGTCCGCCGAGTGTTTTCTCGTTGGCGTTAAGCGGAGATTGATGGATCTATTTTCTCTTTGCGTCACCCCTCTGGTGTAAAGACTATCTGTCGAGGAGTGAGAGCTGTCTCCTGCTACAGTACGCCGCACTCGATAGGAGGGGGGAGAGGAAACGACTGCTCGGCCTCCAGAAGTACACCTACGAGCAGATGAACTCGGGCGAGTCATTATGTCATCGATCCCCGGAGCATTTAACCAGCAGGCAGAATCCACTACGGGTCCAGACTCCCCCCCCATCGATCAGCGCGGCCTGCGGTTACGTAAGGTGACAAATGGAACGGCGTTGCACGCTGGGACCGAGGCGTCCTCCGGTCTGGACGGGTGGACGGACTAGTTGTCTCTTCTTGCCCTTCTCATGTGTGGATGTCAGAGACGACAGGGAGGTTTCATGCATTTAGCAGGACGGCCTCAGTGATTTTGGGGGCCTGAGGTTGGATTTTGCTTCCCCCTCTATATTGAACCCAGAGAACATCAGCTCCAACTGACTGTGTTGTGTTTCTGAGCTTTCTGATCACTGTGTGCTGAACCGGTTTGCTGAACTCTCTGCGACTTTGATACGAGCTCTGACCGTCTCATCATCGGCCTCGGCAGTCGTAACCGATGGAGGGTAAAACTACTCTGAAGGACCTGCCCAACCGTTGTGTGGTACATCACGATGACTTCTTCAAGCCCCGAGATCAGATCGAAGTTGGTGAAGATGGCTTTAAGCAGTACGATGCTCTTACCGCTCTGGACATGGACGCCATCTACGCATGGTTGGACAACCCGGTGAAGTTTGAGGAGGAGTAGGAGGAGGAAGAGGAGGAGACTCACATCCTTATTGTGGAGGGCTTTCTGCTTTACACCTACAAACTTTTGATCGACGTGCTGAATCAACGTTACTTTATTTACATCCCATATGAAGAATGCAAAAAGAGGAGGTGCTCTAGGAACTACCCGGTCGTCAAACAACTTTCCCTCGAAATCTCCATTCCCCAAAGATTATTATGTTTTCATGTCGGGAAAGGGTCGAAACAAAGTCGCGTTGTGACTCAACGTCTATCGAACTAGTCGAGGAAACGTTTGCCGGGAAGTTTGACTAACATGACAGAAGTATTCAATAAAAGAGCGGTATACTCTTCTATGTTTCCTGGTGATGATTCTACAGGATACGCGCTAGAGTTTGACGCGCCCAAGCATCCATTTCCATGTGTTTATTTTCCAAGATTCTCCATGCAAGAAAGATGGATCAGCAGAGAAAGAGGCCGGTGTGATCGGACACTTTTAACCTCGTATTTGGTGCTTGGCAGCGGTCTAAAACTGTCTGGCTGTATACCTGAGAACAACATCGCTCTCATGTCCTGATGAACTGATAAACAAAGGCGCTGCAGTCAGCAGTTTATCAAGGGGGGGTTGGAGGTGTTAACACACACCGTCCTCTCACTCCAAACAGTCGGCATTATATTAGCTAATAATCACTCACATAATAACTGAAAAACACACTTTTACTACTATTAACGTTATCAAACAAAACCAAAATATTACTATTAATAACTAATCAAAGCAAACATTTGGCTCCAACATTCAATATAATCTGATGACCAAACAGGACTAAGATTAAAATAAAAAAAAACTGACAAAATTAAGAGAAATTACATTTTAAATAAAATCGAGTGACTTTTCAGCGACTAAAACGTTATGAGTTGTCGTCCAATAAAACCAGATTAAAATTATGAAGGATAAAAATGACTAAAACTAATAGGCGTTTTCGTCTCAAGACTGAGACTAAATCTAAAATAGCTGACAAAATGATCACTGTACTGGCGTTAGTTGAAAGCCCAGTTTGTCGCTTAAACTTCGTCCACACTGGGAACGTCAGGAGCGCGCGGCTGCTGCGTGATCATGCGTCGGTTGTCCACACCGGCAGCGTTTCTTCTGCTGCTGTCAGCCCTTTCTTTCCACATAGTTTACCTTTCATAATGGCCATTTCATTTCATTATAAATATCATTTATATTTATTTTAGACAGAGAAAGGTTAAGAAACGTGTGGTAATTTGTAAATAATAGTAATAATCCACCATTAAAACCCCGTACATTACTAATTCATGGAGCTCTGCAAGTCACTGCATGTTCTACAACACTGTCCGCGCGGCCCGCATCAAAACTAGGCGAGACCTCGAATCTCTAGAAGAGACGCAGCTGAGACGCAGCTGAGACGAGCGTCTCACGCGAGCAGTGTAAACGCCGAAATAAAAAACAACAGGTAACGCAGCCGCCACGCTCTCCTGACGTTCCCATTGTGGACGAGGACTAAGATTGAATTTTAAAAGATAGCTGAAAAAATTAAGAAAGATTTGGACTAAAATCTAGTGAGTTCTCGGCGACTAAAACGTTTTGAGATGTCGTCCAATAAAAGTAGACTAAAACTAATAAGCGTTTTCGTCTAAAGACTAAATCTAAAATAGCTGCCTAAATTAACACTGTACTGGCGTTAGTCGAAATCCCAGTTTGTCACTTACAGGAGCTAAAGGGCTCTTCCATGCGTCGGTATCCGATGCCTTTAGGGTCTTTTACCAACCGTGTGGTATATTTGGAGAGTTGGGAGTGAGACCTGGTGATGCTGTTTGTTTTCTGGTGTGTAATGAAGGCTACAGTCTCACCTACAGATCATTCTCTGTGCTGTTGAAACATTCAGACTCTGTTGTAGTGCTCGGAGCAGCCTCGGGCGTGTTGATCAATCCAGCCGAGCTTCCCCAGATCAGCCATCCAGGTTCCCTTCTCGTGTTTTCTGGGCTTTCAGCGTTGCTTCCTGGACGGGTTTTTCTTTATCAATAAAGGATTGATTTTTGCCTGCAGTTTGATAGAAATATCAGAGCTGCCGGTTCCCCCGGCTGCCTCGTCTCTGTAGAGCTTCTCTCTCTCATATCTGTTGCCCCCCGCTGAGGCCGCGGGACGGCTTGCGTTCAGAGACGCCGCTTCTGTTTGAATGGCGTGCACACAAAGAGAACGGCTACCTTGACTTGTGTATATATTTAGCCTGCTCTTACCTCAGAACGGGGATTTAAGAGGATATGAAGGGGTGGTTGTGGAAGTTTGATCTCTCAGACTGTAAGTCATCTTAAGGATGCTCATCTCAGGGTTTAACCTACATTTGAGGAGTCATTTTATTATTAATGATTTACAGCATCGTAGTGAACAGAAGTCAAATCCTGCTAGCTTATGGTGAGAATCCAGCTGATTCTGGGTCTGATTCCTCCTGACGAGGAAATTTTCAATTTTCAGTAAAAACTAACATCACTAATTCTTCCTGCCCGTCATCCGCCATGTTTGTTTACGTTCCTATAGTGTGTGGAGAGCAACGATTTGACCAAAACAGCCACCGCAGACTAACAGATTCATTCATCAACAACAAGAGTCCCCACTAAAAGAAACTCTTGCAAAATCTCTCGTGATCAAATGTGACTTTAACATAAACAAACATGGCGGACGACGGGCAGGAAGTGATGTTAGTTTTTACTTTGTACCGAAAATGGATGGACCTCCGAGCCAATTGGGGGGTATAAAAAACACTCTTAACATGTCTCACACCACAAATTTATGTTAAATTTAACATAACGTGGTTATGTGATGATTTGAAGAGTCTTTTAGTGTGTGTCAGCCTTAGATCTGGTCTCTGTGGCGGTCTATACAGACACACAGAGCTTCTAACTGGGATTTTTAGAAATTTTTGTTGGAAGCGACGATCATATTTTGTAATATTAACGCGGTTCATTTTCTACCTGGATTCAGAATCTGTGCAGCGAAGGAAATGTTTGGTGTTTTCACATCCACTTCATGCAGTGACTGGTCAGCTGTGCAGAGGTGAGAGAGTAGTTTGAACCTCTCTTTTGTTGCACAACCTACAGACTCTTGGATATTTTTCAAAACCAGATCTCTCTGTCAGCGCTTCTTCACTCAGCCAGCTGCAGCCGTTTCCACCTGCCAGTTACTCATTTATAACCACAGTCTGCCGTCATCGGTGGGTTGAAGCCTCCCCAGTATAAACCTTCCACTGAGGAATAATTTAGACTGAAGCACTCTCGTCCGAGCCCGAGCGTCATCAGATGGAGTGCCATCAGTGCGGAGGCTGCGGTGGAGACGGACCAGCTGAGAAAAGTGCTGCCGGTCGGCCTGCTGGAAATAGTCTGAGTCAGATCTGTGCTTTTAAAAAGCTTTCATGCCCAGACGCATGTTTACACGGTCCTGCCTCGCTGAAACATCCACACCTGAATGCACTCGTAAAAGCTCTACTTGAGACCTAAATACGACCATAAAAGAAGCTATTATTCTCAGAGGGAGACTCACTTGGAGATCTTTTATTTGACTTTCTTAAAGATGTAATAGACGAGCCGAGGTTGAAGCTTTAAAGTGGACTTATTTGTCCCCGATAATGGCTCCAATTGTTCGGCGAACGCCTGCCGTGCATGGCGATGACATTTGGCCGAGCGGTAATGAGCAGAGCTAACAGAGCACCGCCGCCGGGCAGGACGGCGCCGCTCGACAACAGCCCGGTCTTAATTTTCCTCTAATCTTCCTCCCTCACCTTGGCTCTCAGCTCTAATCGCTGCACGAGGAGGAAGCCAGCGTTTAAATGAAGCAGCTTACTGGGTGATTAGGAGAAGGTAAATTATTCATTACAGAATGTGTAATCATAGAGCAGCCTTTTGGTGGAGGTCGAGGGAGTTCTGGGTTCGTTCTCCTGGAGCGAGACCAAACCCCTTCCTCCGCCATCGACGGCAGCCGTGAGGAACCTGAGAGAAGCCTCGGAGAGGTTACTGTAGAGAGCCGAGACACATCCACAGGTAATAAACTACTGACCTGAGAGCAGCTCGTTAGCTCTGAACTCCTCACTTCCTGATCTCCTCTTGTGCTCTTAATGATGCAAAGAGGAAGAACTCACATATTCAGCTGTCTGGTCGGGGTGGAAAAAAAAGATTCATGTATGTATCACGATTTCTAAATAGATATTTTAATACCAGAATCAATATATTTGCTTCATCTGAGTCTATGTGGAGGTAGAAGGAAGTCACCGCTTTTATTGTGGTAGTCTGAGTAACGTGACGTCATATCCGTTCCGTATCCGTCAACCAAAACAAACCTCAAAAAAGTATAAAACGTTGGAGGGTCGTCGTGGATACGACCTGCACCCTCACATGTTAAATCCAGCGTGGTAAACACTACACATCCAGTAAAGGATGGAAACACTTTGGGTTTCACACATTGCAGGAAAAGCAGAGCTAGACATCACGGCTAAAGCTGCATGCTAACTCTGTCACGGACAGGAAACGTTATCGTATCACGGTAACGTGCGGTCGAGCCGGCCGTCGCTCTCATCTCCGTGGTCAAATGGGCCGACGCTACAACTGTAGAGCACCCATATACTGACATTTATGTTAAATGCATTGAAACGGCCCCGATGGAGCTGACCATGGATGGATAAAGAGAACGGAGCTGACGGGAGAGCTAGAGACAGACTTGGAGAAGTTAGAGGAAGTAGACACGTGGGACTACGTCCGCTTTTCAAAATAAGGTGTTAACAAAGGGAACTGTATATACAAAATACATCTATGGAAATAAGATTGATTGGATTATATTCACCAGAAGTATAAAACATTACATGTCCCTTATAAATTAAAAAGAAAATACCACTAATCTGTGAGGGAAATGTCTTTATTCTTTAATTTTTGGGTTGCTTGATAATAAATGTAATAAATAATTCCTGACAATAACTGATATATTTGACTTCAGGACATCTCTGACTACATACATGCTGAAAATCAAACATTTTTACTGGATTCATTTAGAGATTTCCCAAAGTAAAAGTCCCTAGAAGTGTATGATTAATCTTTTTCCCTTCATGGTCTAGTGTTAAAAAAGGTTAACAAAAATCACAATAATTCTCAATACATATCGAATCGTCACCCAGGTATGGTGATAGTATCTAATCAGGAGACAGGTGAATCGTCTCAGCTCTACTTTCTTGTATTTTGGTCTTGAAAACATCCTCTGAGACTGGATCGATCCCAGCAGCTCCCTGTGGGGAGATTTCAGTCCACTTTCTTAAAGCTGTGGTCAGAACCCCCCCGGCGGGTGGTCACTTCATTTACAGGCAGCATCACGGGAGATCTCTGAGGGCGATTTTTCTGAATGTTTTTCAGACCTGAGGCTGTTTTCCATGAGAAGCCAGTGAAGCGTGAAAGCTGCTGTCAGTCTCAGGTGTGGTCCAGAAAAGTCTCTGATTCCCCTAAAGCTCTTGGTCTGGTGTTCACATTATCCAACATGTACTGGAGTTGTTTGTGTTGCTCTTGTTTGGCTTTAGGTATAATGAGAACGTGTTTTTCTTTTGTTTTCTGAGCCCGCATCCTGACAGGAAGTTGGACGAAGCAGTCAGCTTGTTTGACACGCAGGGGCAACACTTTGTTGAGATTGTGGAGGTGTGCACTTCAGCTCCTCTGTGGCCTAGAGATACTAATGACACTATTCTCAGCATAGATCTGAGGACTGTGTATAAGATCTGAAAGTGTATAAGATCTTAGAACATGATGATAGAAGTATATGATGTCCATCCCCATGCTCTATTATGTCTCATAAGTTGTTGCAGTAGTTTTTCGGTTGTTACCATTTGTTACACAGATTTGCCCTGCAAAATTTAACCATTTTTTAGCACTTGAGAATTGATAAAAATGATCAATAATCCCTCAAAAATACCACATTAAGACACCAAGACCTCGAGGAACACCATAGGAAAAGACAAGCTGTGATTTGGTATCCAAAATTTTTGACATTTGGAGATTTTTGCAAGAATTCTGCATTTTTCGGCAATTGAATATCAAGCACTTCTCTTGTGTAAACTGCTCAGAAACCCCCTCATTGTCAATCTAGCTAGGAAAGCCATCCATCCTCTGAATGCTCTAGGTCTCTAGTTTGATCCATCCATCCTCTGAATGCTCTAGGTCTCTAGTTTGATCCATCCATCCTCTGAATGCTCTAGGTCTCTAGTTTGTGGCTGTAAAGTTTCATGAGGCTGTGATTATCCTAGAGGTAACAGTGATACCCAATTAATGTAATTCCAACACTGTTTATTGACCCCAGTATGCAGAAATATTCAAATACACCATTTAGAATAGGTGAAAAAACACATTTGTACTGCATTCAAAATGCTGTATGTTTTTTGCCCCAAACTGCATGTGATTATCATAAAGTGGGCATGTCTGTAAAGGGGAGACTCGTGGGTACCCATAGAACCCATTTACATTAACATATCTGGAGGTCAGAGGTCAAGGGACCCCTTTGAAAATGGCCATGAGGGTTTTTCCTCACCAAAATTTTGCGTAACTTCGTAGCGTTATTTAACCTCCTTCCCGACAAGCTAGTATGACATGGTTGGTACCGATGGATTCTTTAGGTTTTGTAGTTTTATCCCTGCAGCCCGCTACAACTGTCTGAAAGACAGAATAGCAGCCGGGCCAAGCAAGCAAAGCACTGAATCTGCAGGAGTGTGTTACAGCTGCTGGGTGTTCCCTCAGTGGAGTACCGTCTGTATCTGGCAGCGTCTGCTGTGATCTGTACGAATGTGAAGCAGAATGTCCTGAGTCAGTGTTTCCTGGAAGAGATTAAAAAAGTAAAAGCCACCGCGGAGCCGAGGAGAACAAAGAAATAAGTCAGAGGAAGTCATTAATCAGCCCGAACGGTTCCCTGCTTCTCTACCACTGGAAATATCCTTGTCTCGGAAGTGACTGCTATCTGCTTGGGTTTCTCAGCGGAGGTTAAGTGAACGCTCGCCCATCTGCGACTCTCCATCATGAAACAATAATAAAAGCTCAAGAAGCGGCGTGCTCCAAGATCACCCAAAGTCAGCGATGTTGTTTTAGCCTAATGGGCCGGCGAGCGTGAGAATAATTACTTAAAGCCCAGGAGGTTCTGCATGAGGAAAGCTAGATAAATGTGCGTCTGTTTCTAGTTTTTTTACTTACCCCGAGCAACGAGCCGCGGGCCCGGCCTAAATTCCAAACGTTTGTAATGGGGTAATAATTCATGAGAAAAATAGTTCTGCTCTCTCGCCGAGTTTATTTTAACGTGTAGCAGAGAAAATGGGACATTTTAAAAGCGGAAGCGTCGTAATGAGAGGTATTAGTTCCCTTCAGCTCTGGCTGTTTTCATGGATTATTAGCGGATAATGAAATGGAGGAAGAGTGGCGGGTAAACACTGGTAATGTAATCATATATATAAGAGCTAGAGATGTGATTCTGCTGGGACCAAACGAGCAGTCAGAGCTCATTAAGCTCGGCTTGTTTGTGGTGGTTTTTGTTGCGTCTCTTGTGCTTCAGTGTTTGATGAGTTCCTGATCTTCCTCTCTAACAACTCAAAGCAGCCGCTCGCCGCCTTGCCAACAACGCCGCTGTTGTTTTACTCCTCAAACATACCGCAGCATCTCCGAGAGGAGCGATTCTGCAGCAGCAGCCGAGGAGTTATTTCTTTAATTCTCCGTCATCGAGTAGCCGATTTGACTCCTCTCACATAGCTGGTATACGAGTAAAGCTGATCCAGGACCTGAGGGCCTGAATCCTGCTGCTACAAAGAGCCTATTGAGTCAGCTCATTAATTCACAACCTTAAAGGCAGCGACTGATAGTAGAAATATTCCAGCGTGTGTGTGAAGCCTTCCCCCTGCAGTATATCTCGGTGGGTCGTTTTAACACTCAGCATGGAAATTGTCACTTTGAATTAGGATGTTTTTAATTGCACATGTTCACTCAACCAATCACTACCCTGCCTGCCAGACATTATAGGAAAATGGATGACTAATTATACGTGGAGTTATATGTGGAGTTTAGAAATGGCTGGATGAACCCCGCTAGAGATATATATCATCATTCAGTCGCAAAGTATATATCACAACTGTCTGGATTAAATTAATGGATTAATCACATTGGTTTAAGGACACAAATCTGTTACTTAATTAACTGAAATCAAGTCTTTGCATCAGAAGTAAAAGCAAGTAGAGCAACTTTTGTCCAATTTCCCTGTCGTTGGTTCATTAAATAAGGAAGGTAAAGAAAGAATTAAAGGAAGAAGGTAAAGAGGGAGGGAAGAGGAACGATTTTACTGTCTTTCAGAGGCTGTTGCAGGTTCAGGTTTAGAGCTAGAATCAAGGTACAGATATCATACAAAACTAGAAAAACCTCAGGAATCCATTGGTACCAACCATGTCATGCTAGTTTGTCGGGAAAGGTGGCTAAAAAACGCAAAGTTAGGCTAAATTTGGGCAAGGAAAAACTGGCATGGCCATTTTCAAAGGGGTCCCCAGAGGAGCCATTTCATTGTATTGAGTCCATTTTTGGAAACTTGCCCTCGCTGTATAAAATGACCTGTGGTGACCTCTAGGATAATGCCGGCCTCATGAAGCTTTACAGCCACAAACTAGAGACCTAGAGCATTCAGAGGATGGATGGATCAAACTAGAGACCTAGAGCATTCAGAGGATGGATGGATCAAACTAGAGACCTAGAGCATTCAGAGGATGGATGGATCAAACTAGAGATCTAGAGCATTCAGAGGATGGATGGATCAAACTAGAGACCTAGAGCATTCAGAGGATGGATGGCTTTCCTAGCTAGATTGACAATAAGGGAGTTTCTGAGCAGTTTACACAACAGAAGTGCTCGCCATCCAATCGCCGAAAAATGCAGAATTCTTGCAGAAATCTCCAAATGTCAAAAGTTTTTGATCCCAAATCACAGCATGTCTTTTTCTACGGTGTTCCTCAAGGTCTTGGTGTCTTAATGTGGTATTTTGGAGGGATTATTGATCATTTTTATCAATTCTCCAGTGGTAAAAAAAGGTTAGATTTAGCACCATATCTGTGTAACAAATTGTATCAACCCAAAAAATTGCTGCAACAACTTATGAGACATAATAGAGCATGGGGAAGTCCATCATATACTTATATCATAATGTTCTAAACCCTTATACACTTTCACTATTTATTTAATTCATTCATTCATGTTTATTTCTGATTTCTGATTAGAACAACTTGACATACAGTGCTGAGCTGCATCTCAAATTAATCTTCAGGTTCCAGCTTTCAGATGATGTACACCACTTCTATGTGACATCTACTGTTGACCTGCTATCTCCCCCTAAAGACCCCCTGGACCCCCCCTAAAGAAAGACAATGTGGGTCTATTGTGGGTCTCAGAGGGTTAATGAATGAAGAGCCGCAGCCAGGATTTAAAAAAAAAAAATACCACCAACAGCCCTAAATGCAGACAAATATGCTAATATTTGTCTAAAAATAAAGGAAAACAACCTAAAAGTACTCACCATGTGTACGTTTTTAACTGAGAATGTAAACTTGCCAAGAGTTGCTAGAAACCCCAAAACCCCAGAACCAAGTACAGATGTCAGGACCTCCTCAGTGGTACCTAGAGTAGTACAAATACAATACTTCTCTCTGAAATGTGGAAGAGGAAATCCAAAATTATCAGAACCTCAAAACTGCACTTCCGTGCTTTCCTTGAATAAATTAGTACTTCTCCACCTCTGCTGAGAGGAATGACTAATTATCCTGTGAGTGATGGTCAGAGACGGCTGGTTAATTCTCCCAGTCTCGCCACATATATCATCATCCGGTTGCCGAGTAGATCGTAACTCTTTGCTCGTCGCGCTCGGCGTTAACGAGCGGGCGTGATTCTGTGAGGAAAACCATCAGTGAGTTAATCATGTCTGCAGCGGGAGGGACGCCCCCCTCTGATTGGCTGTTGCCGAAGGACGCAGTGATTCAACACAAACACCCACGATATGACACCCGTAATCTTTATTATCATCATCTATTCTGTTGAGCAGCATCTCATTTGCGGCGTGTCGCTCCGTGATGAATGGAGGAGTGCGGTGGGGATATTACCGGCTTCCTGCGCTAAAAAATATCTACAAAATTAATGACTTTTTAATTTTGGTGTTTATTGGATTGGACACAGCTACGAGGGATGGGAAGTTCTGGGATAGACGACCACCTCGTGGTTCCAGGCATATAAACCTGTGGTTTCGGCTGACACACCAGGACTCTCCTGGATCAGCCAATTAGACTGTTGTCAGGACATTAAATAGGCATTATCAGTCACTATAAAAGCCCCATAGATGGGGCCTACTACACCCACTAGTAGGTTTTATCATCTATTCACATTGTAGATCATCGAAAGAAGGTTTAAAAGAACAGCGACCGTAGTAATTACGAAAGGAGCAGAAGCGGAAGTCAAGCGCTGTAGTATAGACAATATAAAAATCCATAAATGGTGCTAAAGAAGTTGTAGTTTTGTTGCCTAAACCTAAAGAAGTTGTAGTTTTGTTGTCTAAACCTAAAGAAGTTGTAGTTTTTTTGTCTAAACATAAAGAAGTTGTAGTTTTATTGCCTAAACCTAAAGAAGTTGTAGTTTTGTTGCCTAAACCTAAAGAAGTTATAGTTTTGTTGTCTAAATATAAAGAAGCTGTAGTTTTATTGCCTAAACCTAAGGAAGTTGTAGTTTTATTGTATAATCCTAAAGAAGTTGTAGTTTTGTTGTCTAAACCTAAAGAAGTTGTAGTTTTGTTGCCTAAACCTAAAGAAGTTGTAGTTTTATTGCCTAAACCTAAGGAAGTTGTAGTTTTGTTGCTTAAACCTAAAGAAGTTGTAGTTTTATTGTCTAAACCTAAAGAAGCTGTAGTTTTGTTGCCTAAACCTAAAAAAGTTGTAGTTTTATTGTCTAAACATAAAAACGTTGTAGTTTTTTTGTCTAAACCTAAAGAAGTTGTAGTTTTGTTGCCTAAACCTAAAGAATTGTAGTTTTGTTGCCTAAACCTAAAGAAGTTGTAGTTTTGTTGCCTAAACCTACAGAAGTTGTAGTTTTGTTGCCTAAATCTAAACAAGTTGTGGTTTTATTGTCTAAATCTAAGAAAGTTGTAGTTTTGTTGCCTAAACCTTAAGAAGCCTGTTTGTTTGTTTGTTTACAAAATGTGACATTTCATTCAGTTTACAACGTTAGAACGTGTTGCTTTTAAGTTTCACTTTCACTTTTACAACATAGTAGGCGTAGAAGGCCCCTACTGACCCACATCTATGGTGCTCATAGCGACTGATAACGCCTAGTTAATGGCCTGAACAGTCTAATCGAGTGCCTGGATAGTTATTTCGATCAGTGGATCATAATAACAGACTTACTGGATAATTCATACATTTATAAGTCTGTATATAAAACTACTTAAAAAGAGATATTTTTTTGCTACTTAGTAGCAAATTCTAAAAAAACATTCCGCTTCAGTCCGTATTTGTTGGCGTTTAGCCTTTCAAAAATAACAGTTTCACTGCTCTCCCGCTTGAAGCACAAAAAGGGAGGCACACACCTGTATTATCGAGCACCAATCCAACAACACCATAAATTACATTTATTTAACCACTATAACAAATAATGTATTTTGGTTCTAACCCTATTATAGTAAATTAATCACAATAAATCACAATCTGTTTATTTTGGGTTCATACCGCAGTAGCGACATGTGGCTGCTAGATACAGTCAGTGCAATAACACTGTATGTGAATACAGCTCGCCGCCGGGTGATGTTATGAACCCAGACACGACTTTTGGGGTACAGTGAACCTTTCAATCCAGAGGGGGCGCTAGCGAGGTTTGGCACTGTTCAAGTTATTGGTTTGCGTGGAGTCCGGACGAGGCAGATTCAGTCCTGGTTTCAATTTCAGTGGGTGGATTTAATTTAACCTGCCAGTTGGTGTGGATGCTGCGTGGAAAACTATTCCTGTTGGAGACATTCCCCCTGGATCTGCCACAACATATTGTGTGTGCGCCCTCAGCAGTGAGCAATTACTCACTTGGAGGAGCCTTTTTATTTCTTTTGGTTGTGTATTGGCTTTTATTTTTGTGTTTTTGACAGAGTTTAGAGGCGAATGAGATACTGTGAGGATTACACGTTGTCATATCATTCGCTCAGCGGGGATGAACCAGAGTTGAACCAGGTGAGGAAGGAAAAGAAAATGAAAAGCCTATAAAAAAAACGACCTGTCATCTCCTTTTATATAATCCTTCCTTTCTCATGCAGCTGCTCTGCTAAATACCCAGCAAGCTCTTCACCGTGGTGTACTGAAGTAGCAGACTCTCTAATGAACCCGGGCCGGGTTATCTTGTACGAGAGAGCACATCAGTAACATCAGCACTGGGAGGCGTCAGGTGCTTTCGTCCTCTGTCCTGTTTGGGACTGAAACTACTTTGTCCTGGTTTTGTGGTCCATTTGTCTCCCCCCCCCTCCTCACGGCTCGATGCGAGGCGCTTAACAAACGAGCCCGATAGTTGCTGAGCTGTTCCTGCGACGGCGGCGGAGTCTCTCCAGGGTCACACGGGGAAGAGGATGGCTTGGGCGCCGCGTTCTTGCTGACCTATTCACTACCTGCCTCTAATGGGTCATATTTTAGCTCCTGTGGCGGTGACAAATGGCCGCGCTCTAAAAGCCCTGTCCAAGGTGCTGAGACTCGGTTGATCTATGACTGAGTCCCGCTGATAAATGCCTCCCATCAGTTAGCGCGTGACGCCGATTCATCACCTCGCTGAGGTTTGTGTTGGGAATCCATATTGGATTTTTAATGAAAGAGAATATAATGCAATTCAAAGTCAATGGGTTTGCCAATGTCCTCGCTCGTTACACACACACACACACACACACACACACACACACACACACACACACACACACACACCCATTAAGGTACATAACAAACATACACACACACACACACAAAAACAAATAGTTTGAGATTGCATTGCATTTCCCTAACAGTGTTAGAGCGCCTGCCTTGAAGGGCAGCTGCTGTAATTGTGTTTGTCTACAGCAGACCTCACACTTCTGCTGCTGTGTGACTCGGACAGGGACACAACCAGATTTATGAGCCTCATCCATACAAATCAGTATTTTGCATTTCAAAGACAGTTTTTTTTTTTTTTGTGGCAAGAGATATATTTTAAAACAAAGGTTCAGAGGATAGAGAATATACCGGGGACCCCCTCATGTACGTCCCTTGGAATAATTTGACTATAGTCTTGGTTATGTGAAAGAACAACACAAGAGAAATGTATTATAAATACAGTATATTAGACATGTATTAATTCTCAGTTAGAGATTTCTTAGAATAGAACGTAATCTATGAACTATTCGCCAGAAAAAAATGTTGTCATTGGACGTTTCTGCAAACCACGGGATACGTTAAATGTGGAAGTTTCTGAACCAATAAAACGTTCATAAATACGTTTCATATCAGTCTCGTATTAACGCTTGAAGAAATGCACAATCCCACATGGTTAACGAGGTGAAACGATTAGTTAAGTTTAAGCAACAAAACTACTTGGTTAAGGTTAGAAAAAACATCATGGTTTGTGTTAAAATAATAACACAACAACGTAAGAAACGTAACGTAACAACGTAAAGTAACAATGTAACTTAACAACGTAACTTAACGTAACTTAACAACGTAACGTAACAAACGTAACGTAATAACATAGCTACTGTAAATAAACAACTGCCTTTCTTATGTAACATTACGTATCAAGCGTTAAACATCGTTGCGTAAAACAACGTTGCGTAAAACAACGTTGCGTAAAAAGCACAGTCAGCGTTTATCATGATAATTTAAATGAATGAATCTGAAAACTTTTGGTTTGTGTTAAAATAATAACATAATGTAACGTAACAACATAACATAACAACGTAACATAACAACGTAACATAAAAGGGCAACGTAACAACGAAACGTAACAACGCAACGTAACAACGCAACGTAACAACGTAACAACGTAACGTTGCGTAAAAAGCAGAATCAGCGTTTATCATGTTAATTTAAATGAATGAATCTAAAAACTTTTGGTTTGTGTTAAAATAATAACGTTACAACGTAACGTAACAACGTAACGTAACAACGTTACGTAACAACGTAACGTAACAACGTAACGTAACAACGTAACGTAACAACGTAACGTAACAACGTAACGTAACAACGTAACGTAACAATGTAACGTAACAACGTAACGTAACAACGTAATGTAACAACGTAATGTAACAACGTAATGTAACAACGTAACTACTGTAAATAACAACCGCCCTTAGCCTTTCTTACGTAGCTTTTTTACGTAAAGTTACGTAACAATGTTGTGCAAAACAATGTTGCGTACAAAACGTTGCGTAAAAACTCTACTCATTATTATACCACGTAACTTTCGATAACAGTAGCTCGTTAAACTACGTCACTTGATCCGACCGAATGCAAAAACGTCCAATATATCAATGTTTTGCAGAAACGTACAATCCCAACATTTTTTCCTGGCGACTTGGCTGATTATACTGTAGATTTAAAAATTTAAATATTATTCGTTGAACTATGAAGCCTTTTGTAAAAATAAAAATGATATCATGGTAATTTAAATGAATGACCCCCTGGCAGAGTGCTACGGACCTCACTTTAAGGATCAATGTTTTAAAAGACATGTTTTGTTGTAGGAAGCGTCCAAGGAGAAAATGATTGTAGTTATAAGACACCACACAGGTTTAATGAAAAATGTATTTCTTCATAAAATTGTTTACATTGTAGTCGTTTTAATTGTACACTAGACTAACATTTTTTTTTCTCTTCTGCCGTTATAAACTATCTTAGTTTAATGTAACACAGCAAAGAAAATGCTTTTTGCAGACATCAAAGCCGTCTCAACAAAGTATTTAAGACAGAATAGTTCCTGTGCTGTGCTTTACTCTGGTTGCACTGCATGAATGACCAGTAGCCATGTAGATTATAGTCAAGATATCTGCTTGATTAAGCTTGTTATAATGACACAGGTTTGAAATACAAAATAGTCTCTGCTTTTAGCCATTTATGTAAATGTGTATGCATTTGCCACCCAGCTGAGTTCCAGCGCAAAATGTCCCATTAAAAGTCTCGAAAAGAGGGCGCGTAAATTACATCGCCCAGCGTCCATCACTCTTCATCTTCGCTTAATCCCAAAGTGCTTTTACAGACAAGGACGTTTCTTACATGGAGTCATCCGGTAAGTCTATTACCGTGGCCCTCACCTTGATCCCAGACACACCAAATTCCAGGAAAGAAGAAGAATGGGAGGAGGAGGAGGAGGAATGAGTGCTGGGAATCAGCAGTGTTTCAGCCGGGTCTGCTATCAGTTTCCTGTAAAACACCTGGCTGTACAGAGACGTATAGATGACGGAGCACGCCACGGCAACCACGATAAAAAACACAGCACAAGTAGCCATCACCAGACTGTCCCAGTTCTCGGTTGTCCCCCGCGGGGCCGCGGCGTCCTTTGTGGTCACGTTGACACAGTCCCTGCTGTATCCAGGCTGTGCCGCTGTGACCTCAACACAAACCTGGTAGCAAGTGGACGGCTTCAGCTGTTTGATGTGGTACTCTTTGACATCAGCAGGAAGTCTGGCTGTGAACGGCATCAAGCGGCTGCTGCCGTCGGCTAAAATGGACCAATTTAGTTGCGATACCAAACCCCCCGTGCTCTCCCAGGAAATCCTCACAGAATGAGACTGGACAGACGTGATATATACATGTAAAGGTTGATTTGAATGCTGGGTAGTGTATCCGTCCACCGCAATCATCACAGACTTGAGGTCTGCGCCGACTAGATTGTGGGCGATGCAGGTGTACGAGCCTGCTTCCTGCTCCGTGGCGTCGTAGAGGTCAAAGGTTCCCTCTGGGTGCATGTAGTACTTATCGGACACACTCCCAGGGAGGACCCTGTCACCCGATGGCGTCACCCAGAAGATCTCAGGCTCTGGTTCTCCGAAAGCCCGGCAGTGCAGCGACACAGACTTCCCTTTACTGACTTCGACCCGACCCGGGAGGCTCCCGGGTGAGATCAGAGGAAGGCAGATCTCCGTCATCTCCCTGAAGTGCACCAGTCGGACGCGCTGGCCTTGGTACTCTGGAGGCTCCGCGCAGAACAGGGAGTCGGGCTCCATGAACCGAACCGTGGTCCTGTTCATGTTGACCCAGCGGATGACGCAGTCGCAGCGGATGGGGTTGCTGTGCAGGCTGACCTCTCGCAGGTTGGGCAGGGACTCCACGGTGCTGCGGTGGAGCGCGCTCAGAGCGTTGCTGTTCAGCATCAGCGTCTCCAGCCGGGGCAGCTTGTGGAAGGCTCGGGGGTGGATGTAGGACAGCCTGGGGTTGTTGGTGGCCTCGATTTTTGTCAGCTCCGGCAGGTTGTTCAGGGCAAAGCTGTCGATGGATACGAGCTCAGGCATGCTGTTGATGCCGAGCTCCTTGAGATGCATCATGTCCATGAAGTCTCCTCTCTGGAGCCTCTCAATGGGGTTCTTATTCAGATCTAGAAACTTCAGGTTCTGGACTCTCGTCAGCGCAGCACGGGGGACTCGAGTCAGCAGGTTGTCAAAAAACGAGACGCTCTCCAAATTCTCAAGGCCAACCAGAGCGTCGTCCGGCATTTCGGTCAAATTCATCTTGGCAAGCACGAGGCTTCGGAGGTTCGCCAGGGGTTTAAAGTTCATGTCCGACAGCTCAATGATGGGGTTCTCCCCCAGCATCAGTATCTCCAGGCTGGGCAGATGCTGGAACCACTGGCTGTTGATGCTTGTCAGTCGATTGGAATTGAGATGAAGCCTCAGCAGCCTGGTCAGGCCCCGGAAGGCTCCGGGGGTAATGGAGGAAATCAGGTTGTGGTTAATGTAGAACTCTTGGAGGTTTGGCAAGGAGGTGAGGCAGCTGTCAGATAGCTCCTGAATCCAGTTCTCCTCCATGTGGAGTGACAGCAGCCGGGGGAGAGACCCCAGACAAACATCGCTCACCGAGGAAATGTTGTTTTGAGACAAGTCGATTTCAGTGATGTTGGCCAGGTAATCCAAAGTTTTCTCCACATTAACGATGTTGTTAGTCTGCAGCAGCAGTACCTGTGTTTCTGATGGGAGTCTCTCCGGCAGCACCGAGAGGCCCAAGTCATTACAGTCCACGGTGGCGGCCTCGGTGTAAACAGAGCTGGGTGAGAACCAGGGTTGTATCTCGCATCGACACAATGCGGGGCAATGAGCGGCCCCCTCGGAGGCCAGAACAAAGGCAGCCAGAGACAGCTCAGCCAGCAAACAAGCCACAACTGCTGTCTCCTTCATCTTGGCCCCGTATTCCCTTCAGCCAGTAATTGGCCCTTATGGAGTCAGCTGTTAGCGCCGTTAACTTCACAAATAAAAGCTCATTTGTTACTGCAGCAAGACAGAGTGGATTTCCGCTGACGCCCGGTCCCCGAAGCTTTGGCCCCGTTGTCTTCCAGCTCTTGGCAAACAGAGGCAACCTTTTCAGTTCGGTCCGTGCCAGGTTGTCGTGCACGCTGCGATATGTCAAGGTCGATGTATCCTTCAGGGAGCGGCGCTGTGCGGCAGAGGGGCGGTTGAGGAATGCTCCGGCTGGGGACGAATCACTCTGCCTTCCATCATTATTATCCTCCGTCACTGTCACCGGTGTCAGTTTCCATCTGGGGAGACAGGAGAGGAAAAAAAGGCCAATATAACAGCGTGCCGATGAGCTATGAAGGCATATTGACATTTAGGGATATTGAGACTTATTAAGCCTTTTCAGCCTCATTTGATTTTATTGCTTTCCTCGCACCATCAGGATTGTAAGTTATGATTAACCTGACCTTATGTATATTATTTGACAGCTCTGAAACAAAGAAACGGCACTTTTGATTCTCTTTGTGTGGCTGAAGGTCGACAGAAGTGTCATTGCTGTTTCAGTAAAGTGTTCTAGAAAAGATCTGAGATGATGTTGATTCAAGAGGCAAAACATTGCATTTTTCCCCCCCACATTGTAATTAACAGAGCTTCACCAACCCCCTGAACCTCTCTTCTGTTGTGAACAATGCACCTGTGCACACTTATAAAATAACCCACACAAAAGAACAAGCCAACAGCTGATACACACGACCTCGAGAAGTCGCAGATCGGCCAAGAATATCCGTGGAGCGAGCTCGCCGCGGGGTCTCGTTGCTGCGACGTCCCGGCTGCCTTTTTGCATAATTCATGAGGCCACTGAATCAATGTTGTTGGTACAGGTGACAGGTCTACAGCGGGGTTTTTGCCTATGTCGACTGCACATATTGATGTTTTGATTAATTTGCGACCTTGAGAGCAGAAGCCACGGCCGAGTGTACGACAGTAGATGAAGCTGTCGGTAAAGTGCGGAGCAGCCGGCTGCTGATGAGGACGAGCTATGACACTTCATGCATATATTAGCTTGTTTATGGCAGTCTGTGTGAACAGGTTCGCAAAACTGAAAGAGTTCCTCTCTCACTTTATTCCCCTCTCTCTCTCTCTCTCTCTCTATCTCTCTATCTTTCTCAAAGTAACTAAAGTAGTTTTACTTCAGTACACGGTACTTTATGACAGTTTTGACCCAACATTTTTCCCACCAATGCTTTTACTAATACGTTTTACATATATTTTTTAGGGCTGTCAATCGATTAAAATATTTAATCACGATTAATCGCATGATTGTCCGTAGTTAATCGTGATTAATCACAAATTAGTCACAAATTGTATCTGTTCAAAATGTACCTTAAAGGGAGATTCATCAAGTATTGAGTCCTCTTATCAACATGGGAGTGGACAAATATGCTGCTTTATGCAAATGTATGTATATATTTATTATTGTAAATCAATTAACAACACAAAACAATGACAGACATTGTCCAGAAACCCTCACAGGTACTGCATTTAGCATAAAACAATATGCTCAGATCATAACATGGCAAACTGCAGCCCAACAGGCAACAACAGCTGTCAGTGTGTCAGTGTGCTGACTTGACTATGACTTGCCCCAAACTGCATGTGATTATCATAAAGTGGGCATGTCTGTAAAGGGGAGACTCGTGGGTACCCATAGAACCCATTTACATTCACATATCTGGAGGTCAGAGGTCAAGGGACCCCTTTGAAAATGGACATGACAGTTTTTCCTCAACAAAATTTAGTGTAAGTTCGGAGCGTTATTTAACCTCCTTCATGATGATATCAATCTTCACTTCAGCTTTAAATCTGAGCCGCCCTTGGAACGAGTGAACCGGCTGGTTTACTGGTGGATTACAGCCACACGTAGCCTGTAGCACCAACTGCTGACCAGACTACACTGTGGCCGAGTTTATTCGCTCCAAAGCAGGTGATGGAAACGCACCAAATTCACATTTCTTTTGTACAACATTTCAAAAGTTTGCTTACAAATTGCTGGACAATTGAATGGAAACACGACTTCTCTCTCTCTCTCTCTCTCTCTCTCTCTCTATATATATATATATATATATATATATATATAAATATATAAATATATTCCTCTCTGTGAAGCCATCTGTGTGAACCACGAACGTTTCCATCCAAGCTGCTCCATGACAGGAACGTAGGAACAAACTAATCTGCCGTTGCAGCACAGAACTCTTCATTCAGTCAATATATAATTAGGACATATTGGATAGTTTGTTTTTTTCTTCCTTCACATTTGCACGTTCTCATCCTCACATGGCTCGCTCCCATTTACAATCCTTCCTCGGTCCTCTTTGTTTTGCTCTTATACAACTCATTAATAGCCTCGCAGGCATCCATCTCCATCTCCATCTCCATCTCCATCTCCATCTCCATCTCCATCGCCCAGAGAGAGAGAGAGAGCAGGAGGAAGCTGCTGTATTGTATCTAACGTTATATACTATTATGTAATTTGCTTCTCCGCGGAGATGGAAACAACACGTTTATGTACAGTATTTAGGCAAC
Organism: Sebastolobus alascanus; assembly: GCA_916701645.2. Lineage (NCBI taxonomy): Eukaryota > Metazoa > Chordata > Actinopteri > Perciformes > Sebastidae > Sebastolobus > Sebastolobus alascanus. The sequence continues at coordinate 255,287 of CAKAOJ020000462.1, forward strand.
AACAAAATCAACTTATATGCTAATGAAGCGAGCATGGTTTGAATGTTAAATGGAGTGTTTAATAGTGGATGTTTTCTCTTTTGGTTGGAAAGCGTGCTCTCAGGAGACGCTGCTGTGCGCTAATTTAATTCCTCCTGTTTATTTCCGCGATGCTCACACTCACTTCCCTCTTATTACTTAACACAAAGAGTCTGCAGCGACTTCCCTCATTTCCCCTTCATGCACACACACACACACACACACACACACACACATGCATAAAATGGAGATGGTGGCTGACTTTCACGACGCTATGAATTCAGAGTTATGGTTGTGTTGGCAAAATGTGGTGATTCTCCGTCCTCTTCTCCAGGTTTTAAATGTGTTATTTTTTTTTTTCCTCCAAAGCCAGTTTTATGTAAATTAGATCCAGATTTGAATCTAACAGTCTCTCCTTGTAGACAGCAGTAACAAATGGAACATAATTGGCAGCAATGATCAGATTCAGAACAGCAGGAGGAACAATATGTCCTGAAGGCGGCTGTTGAAAGACAACGATAGTTTCTCTGGTGTTCGCTTTAACTTCTATCATCCTGCGCTACCAGTGACACTCACGTCTTGTCCTCCATTTTGGGGAATTTGTGAGCAACCTGGCGTAAAGCAGTTTGTGAAATAGGCACGAAATGTAACGCATTGATTCGTGTACATAGACACGAATTTCATTTTTTTTTTTTTTCGTGATGGTCCGCACAAAATCGATTTGTATGCAATCCACGTAATTGTGAACAGGGAAGTATAAAGTGCAGCGAACGCCTTGTAGGGAGGAGGTCGGGGTGGATGTGTGGGTCAAAAACACTGGACTTTCACCCAGGAGACCGCTATTGGTGCCCCGTGTGAAACCAGAAGTCAACGTTGATTTATTTGTCTCATAACTTCCGTACTTAAGTTACGACACGTTCAATGTCATTTAAACTCAAACCATAATTTTTTCCTAAACCTAACTTAGTAGTTTTATTTTGAAAAGACTTGCTGGACATTCGTAGGAAAACCAACGAAAAATACGTTGTTGAACGTCGTGCTGAGCGTCACGAAAAAAATGGTAAATTCGTGTCTATGAACGCGAATAGAATAGATTAAATTTCGTGACTATTTGTGTGTGTATACTGTGTTGTTGTGGCATACAATAAAATAAAATGTGAACACACATTCAGGCCTCCCCAGATCAAATGAAGTGCCTCCCCTTCCTAAAATCCTGGACACAGTCATGAGACGGCAGTCGATGGTTATTATTGTTGCTTAACGTCCAATTAGCGTCCGATAGTTGTAGGTTACGGAGCTTCGATCACCTCCTTCTGATTGCCTCGCTCTCTACAGACAACCTAAAGTAAAGACATCCTGAGCTACACAGCATCACGCAGAGCTGTATTATCCCTGACGTGTCATGACCTCAGAGGTCAGAGGTCGTAGTCTCTGCCTTTATTTCACTGCCTGAAGAAGAACCGGCTGAGGGAACGGTCAGCTCGACCCGGCCGTGGTATTCTCTTTTTCCCGCTCACACTCAGAGAGACGCTCCAACACAGAGAGGGAGAGAAAGAGTCTCCCGTTGTTGATAAGAGTATTTAGTAATGCATTATACGACCCGCATGCAGACCAGAGAGCGGCTCTGTTTAACCCGGCAGGACTGCCAGCCTGAGCACTTTTTTAAGTGCTGAGTATTGGCATTCTGTGAATGGATTAAAGCAGCCCAAATGTAAAATATTTATATATTTCTTATACAGCAGAGAGAGAGGCCGAGGGGCCCGAGCTCTTAGGGCGCTGCCGTTCTGATGTGGCAGACGTCTCATAAAGTGGTCCCGTTCCACCATGTTTTATTCAGCGCTCACTGATACACACAGCTACACACAGCCTGCCGCTATCACTCCACACAACCATCGTCAGCTCCCACATCTGGCTAACTTTCATGCCTTTATTTTAACCGATGGATCACAAATGATTAACCCCGTCCGACCTCTGGAGACGATCAAACTGTTCATATATGAGAGAATGTCACAATAAATCTTTTTTATCAACAGTTCCTGAGAAGTTTGCGTTTTAGAGAGTTTTTCACCTTGAAGCGGTAACTGGACAGATTGTTAAAGGTCCCATCAAACGGTGTCATTACTTCCCTTAATGTGATGCCGTTCCTGTTCAAACAGGTTTTTAAGTGTGAGCCAATGGGCTATCAGTTAGAGAGGCTTTGGGATTTGACAGGACGGGAGGGTTCAAACATGTTTGAGGACTTGTAACAACTATTGGTTTTACTTTAGAGCAGCGCTTCCATAGAAAGAGGAGTAGAACAGACATTCTCATTAAAATCAACATAGCAGGATAGTCAGAGCGATGGCGAAGAACGTATATTGCCAAGAAGTGAAAGTCAATTGTTCGTTCCATCGCAATTGGACTGAAAGCATATTGTTTTATGCTAAATGCAGTACCTGTGAGGGTTTCTGGACAATATCTGTCATTGTTTTGTGTTGTTAATTGATTTACAATAATAAATATATACATACATTTGCATAAAAGAAAAAGCATATTTGTCCACTCCCATGTCGATACGAGTATTAAATACTTGACAAATCTCCCTTTAAGTAACATTTTGAATAGATACAAAATGTGTGATTGATTTGCGATTAATTGTGAATAACTATGGACAATCCTGCAATTAATGGGGATTAAATATTTTCATAGATTGACAGCACTAGTTTTTATCTAAGGAAATATTCTGCTTCAAACCATATTTGTTGGCGTTTAGCCTTTCAAAAACTACATTTTCACTTCGGTCAAATAACTGTTTGCTCTCCCGCTCGCTGCAGACAAAGGGAGGCAGCACTGACAAGTTATATTCATTAAAGAAAGTTGATTTATTAACAAAACAACTAACTCATTTAATCCGAAGAATCACTTTATTCAAATCAAGGATTTGGCTTTTTTTTAGGGACATAAAATAAGACGGCAGACATTCAAAGCTTCATTTGAAAACATCAATAAAAGCTTTGAATTGAAGACATTCGGTACAGCCGTAAGATAAACAAGATCTAACATGTTTATTGATTGAAATGTGCCATGAAAACATCTAAAACATTAGCTAATAAATCAGATAAATAACTGTGTGCTGCAGGCTTTAAAGTTTGTCTGAAGGTAACTCTTGTGTTTGTGGCTTTGATGTATCTGACCGTTCCGTATAGATTTGGTGGTAATAACTCTCCTCCCTGCAGACGGACGGTGTAATGACCATCAGATACTCTTTAATGTTTATTATCTGCTGCTGTATTTTTCTATTAGAGTCAGCTGAAAGTCTCAGTTTGACCCCAGACAGCAGGCTGTTGTCCTCGAACCCCTCAACCTACTAAAAAACCAGCAATATACTGAACACCCACCATCTCTGACCTCTGACCTCCCTGTGGGCAAAAGAAAACTGGATGGAAGAATTTAAAAAAAAAAATGAAATGAGCTCAAGTGCTTTTACCTCTCAAGGACATCTCATTCAGCAGATCTCAACTTCAATCCAATTTATTTCTAAAGCGCTATCAGAGCTGCTCTGGACGAGATTTTGATGAAAGAATCCGTCCGTTTTATCAGCCTGAATCACAGCGAAGAGCGTCTGCTCCGACTGAGACTCACTTTGTCCACATCAGTATCTACTGGCAGTGTGAGACTGTCCTCACAAGAGCCTGAAACCACCTGCGTTTACCTGACAACAAACACCTCGTGTGGTCGTGTGAATTATGATTCACGTCTGTTATGAACGAGTAGTGTGAAAACAAAACATCTGGCATTTACACTGTATTCATGTCGATGGGAAGTAGAGCAGTAACTGATAGTAAAGATGAAAAAGATATTTGTAATTAATCAAATTAATAGATACAGATAAATTTATTCAAATATTTCTCTTTTTTTTTTGTTATCAAGTTATTTATTGTCATATATGCACAACACTGCACAGAACATTGGGCCTCAAAGGAAACATACGAACAAATTTCTTCTAATTATTGTTCGTATCCACATTTGCTCTTATCTTTTTAGTACTCAATGGTTTCTGGGATTCACCAATGATTTCATATTTTTGCTCTTCACAGTTCTCTTCCACATTTTACGAGTGGTCGAGAGCACTCTTACAAAGACGAGAACTGTCATCAACAAAATTACAAATTTGCATTTTAGGGCTGTCAGTCGATTAAAATATTGAATCACGATCGTAAATTAATCGCACATTTGTTATCTGTTCAAAATGTACCTTAAAGGGAGATTTGTCAAGTATTTAATGCTCTTATAAACATGGGAATGGACAAATATGCTGCTTTATGCAAATGTATGTATATATTTATTATTGTAAATCAATTAACAACACAAAACAATGACAGATATTGTCCAGAAACCCTCACAGGTACTGTGAGTATAAATATAAAAGATATTTAAGAGAATGTGTATGAGGCCCAGCACATGCTGCATGAAAAGATAAAAAAAAAACTGAAAGTAAAGAGGGGAATCTAAGACATAAAATAGTGCAGAAATTTAAATAAAGGGATCAAATTTAACATATTACAAATTTAATAAAATAAAATAATATATATATAATATATATATTTGTGGTAGAAACTTAATTCAATGCTTCTTTGAATGAAGTTTTGCTATGTCCCAAAATGCTGAGCTGTGAGAGAGAACCCAGCTCAATGTTGATGTTTTAAAACTCAACTGTAATCTCTGCGCTTGTTCGTTTATACATTTATTTAACTGGACATTAGTCAGCTTTGGTCCTCCATACATTGAATCATTTCTAAGGAAATTAACTCTTCAAGCACTTTTCTGTCGGGGCCTTCTGGGGCTGCCAACATTTGTAGTCGCCAATCTGAGAGATCATGTTGATCCCAGCACTGCTCTACAGAAAGAGGAAGTGCTGATTATAAAAACAAAATAAAGAGGGAACAAAGTCGTCAGCAGAGGAGGATTATTTCCTCCACCTGCTCCTGCTGAGAGCCACAGTAAACCTCTCTCAGCATTAAGAGCTGGATGACGTCATCAGATGCTTTTCATCTCTGCGTACACATAACTAAGTACTTGTGCATGAACTCATAATGAACGTGGACTAGTGGAGATGTATTTTTGTCCCTTGATATCTGAAGCATGAGTCAGTTCTCTCTTTCGAATTAAATAGTTTGTATAAATGCAGGTGAGATTAACAGCAAACTGCTCTTGAGTACATTTTATATATTGATGAAGAGAAGAGAAATGATGTGCTGCTCATTTGAAAAACCTCCTCCACTATTTCAGGCCGTTCTCATACACCGTTCGTATCTATACCTACGAAAAGTAATGCATTGTAATTTGTATACATCCCACAAAATCAATTCTAATGTAATCCACGTAATCATGATCCAGAAAGTATAAAGAGCGACAAACGCAGCGTAAGGAGGAGGTCGGGGTGGATGGGTGGGTCAAAAAACACCAGACTTTCACCAGGAGGCCCTTATTGGTGCCCCGTGTGAGTCAACGTTGATTTATTTGTCACGTAACTTCCGTACATAAGTTACAGCACGTCCGGTGTTATTTTGACCCAAACCTTTTCGCACAAAAAGGCGTATTAATTCCACGATAATGTGAAAGGCGTTAAGCGTGCAATAAGTACGCCTTTTCTTGATATCCGTGTGACATTTGTACCCCGTGTATCCTGTACTGACTGCAGTGTAAACACATCCGTGTATAAATACTACGGTAAGAGTTAGTGACGTCGTATAAAAAGAGAGAAAGACCACTTATGGAGGGCGGGTGGCGAGGTGGATGGGTCCAACAAACACTTTAACCGGGAGACCCGTGTTTTGTTTTTTAAATTACGCTAATCACATTGTGACAATTGTCACGTGTTTTTTATTGACGTTTGTGACGTGTTTTACTTAGTTTACTTACTTATTTTAAGCCCAACCATGACGTTTTTCCCTTACCCTAACTAAGTGGTTTTCTTGCCTGAACCTAACTGCGGATTTTATACATATAAAATATATATATTATATTATACTTGATTTAACCAGATAAAACCCATTGAGATAGAATATCTTTTACAGTGATAATCTGGCCAAGAAAGTAGTTAAAAAAGAAAGTAAAGTTAAACGTTGAGTGCACGTCGAATTCATACATACAATAAATAAAACAAGAGTAAAAACTAAAGTCCACTTATCTTTATCTATAGTATTATAACAATGTATTTGTTGATTATATTTTGTATAATTAATCTGAATCTGCAAAGTAACTAAAGTTATCAGATAAATGTAGTGCAGTAAAAAGTACAATATTTCCCTCTGAGATGTAGTGGAGTAGAAGTATAAAATAGCAGATAATGGAAATACTCAAGTAAAGTACCTGAAAATGTGTACTTAAGTAGAGTATGTGAGTAAATATACTTAGTTACTTTCCACTACTGATTCTATGACATGTAGTGACTGTCAGAAGTCTGTAAAGTGAAAACTGAGCAAAAATAAAATGGTTCAACGGGTTAAATGAATGTGACGATGTAGGTTAGATGTGTTTGGATCAATACAACCACATGATATTATTTACAATCAATCCATCGATTAGATAATAATAATGATGATGATCTTCAGCTCAGGTTTGCAGCAGAAAGCGGAGACAGAACAGTGTGTTCTCACCCTCTCCTCTCTAACTGATTTCACTGAGCGTTATTGGCGTGAAACTGAAAGGACGGTATCACCAAAACATCAAGATAACATCAACGTTTCTGCACTAAACCTCTCCTCCTCTCCTCCTCTCCTCCTCTCCTCCTCTCCTCCTCTCCTCCCTCCATCCTCCATTGATTTACCATTAAACCAGTCCCATGTGAGTCCCCTCCTCCTCCTCCTCCTCCTCCTCTTCCTCCTCCTCCTCTTCCTCCTCCCACCACCACGCTGCTTGTTAGCATCTGCAGCATCAGGATTAACACATAGCCTCCACTCCCACGAGTCACACTTCTGTCTTTAATCAGCAGCCCGTCTACTGTTAATTACCCTCACACACACACTGTAAACACACACACACATACACACACACACTGTAAACACACACAGTTTAGCAGCGTGACCCGTGTTTGTTGCTTTGTGGCGGTACATGTGTAGCGCTGCAGTCACCTGTGTGTTCAGTGTGGAGGAGGAGGCGGCAGCAGATGGGTTTTTATATCGACTCTGACAGGTCGCTGGATTCAAAGCTGACGCTGCTGCGTTTCATTTTCAGACCGGGTTGATGTGGCGCTCCATTCTGGCTGCTGGTCGTCAGAACCACGGGATACTTAAAGGTTCTCTTTACATCAGACCGGCAATACGTCATCCAGAGTAGGCTCTCATGACCACGCCCCCTTTTGGGGGGAAACCAACCCCGTGTCCCTCGTAGACGGTAACAGAGGAAACAGAAGAAGTTGAAACTTCTACTTTAAACAAACCGCTAACAGTAACAACGCTCTGCTGAAGAGCTGCTGTGTATTTGGGCCTCACAGGAAGCGATATACAAACGAATTTCCTCTCATTATTGTTTGTATCCACGATTTGTTTTTATTTTGTTAGTACCCATTGACTTCTGGGATTCACCAATGGCTTCTTATTTTCGGTCTTCTCTTAGGTAAGAGTTGTTACGAATGGTCAAGAGATTAGATTAAGAAATTAAGATTATAAAACCCTTGAATGATATTGCGTGTGTTCAGCTTCTGAATGGCTTACATTCTGTATTTATTTAAAATACATCTTGAAAGTGTATTAGGGTTTATAACATTATGATAGAAGTATATGATGTCCATCCTCATGCTCTATTATGTCTTATTAGTTGTTGCAGCAGTTTTTGGGGTTGATACCATTTGTTAAACAGATTTGGTGCTAAATTTAACCATTTTTTACCTCTGGAGAATTGATAAAAATGATCAATAATCCGTCCAAAATACCACATTAAGACACCAAGACCTTGAGGAACACCATAGAAAAAGACATGCTGTGATTTGGGATCAAAAACCTTTGACATTTGGAGATTTCTGCTAGAATTGAATTTTTTGGGCGATTGGATGGCGAGCACTTGTGTTGTGTAAACTGCTCAGAAACCCCCTTATTGTCAATCTATTATCATCCATCCTCTGAATGCTCTAGGTCTGTAGTTTGATCCATCCATACTCTGAATGCTCTAGGTCTCTAGTTTGATCCATCCATCTTCTGAATGCTCTAGTTTCATGAGGCTGTGATTACCCTAGAGGTCACCACAGGTCATTTTATCCTCCTTCACGACAAGCTAGTATAACATGGTTCGCCCACAATCGAAGTTAAGGTGAACATGCTCTTCTTCTTCAGCATGTCTCTGCCACTGGTCTTTGAAATGTCCAACAAATGCAAAAGACTGGCTTTGAATTGAAAAAGAAAAAAGCACCAGAATATTTAAAAAGAGCTCTTAATACTGATACGAGTGGATTAATCCTGCGAGCTGTTGTTGATGCAGACGTCTTTATTTTTCTGGAGGTGGTGCAGACGGCAGAAACAGTTTAGGAAAGATAGTTTATGAGATGGAACCCAAAGCATATACATCATAATTTATGTGACAAATGAGTTTCTATCACCGTTTATTACAGACTAGATTTGTTTTCCGAGAAATTCTCCCTCGAGCATCCGTCGAGGAATTGGAGGAAATATTGGTGTTTCGAAACAAAACATGAATCTCGTACAAATGTTTGGACAAACATCGAGCAGATGTTTCTTTTTATAGTAAAGTTTAGACCTGTCACATGATCAGGACAATGGGAATTAGATTTTTTAAGTAGAAGTTTGGTCTAAAGCCAAAGCTTAAGGACACAAAGGTCACGTCTTCTCTACTTAAATGGAAGGAGACCTGAACTGCAGTTTACATTTTATAATTTAAAAGTCAAAATAGTTGCTTTTTGAATGGTTGATTCCAGTATTTGTTAGATTTAAATTTGACAGTTTAAGGCCAAGAAAGAGACATGAAGAAGAGCATCAGTTTAACTATACGTCCTGGTTCACGATTACATGGATTAAACACGTAATTATTTCGTGGGATATACTGTACACAAATTACAGTGCATTACTTTTCCATAGAGTAGAAGTATAACGGAGCATAAAATAGAAATACCCAAGTAAGGTAATCACAAAATTGTAATCAAGTACAGTACTAGGGTAAATGTACTTTGTCTCTTCAGTACTTTTGCTTCTAGTTCCTGATGCTTCTCTGTGTAATGAGATGTTGAAGTTTTACGATGCAAATGAATCTCTCTGTGCATGAAAAAGAAGAGAAAGACTTTAAAAAAAAGACATGATTAGATACAAGAAGTAGAGTTTTATACTTCACTTTTATCAAATTATATAAAGCATCTTCTTGTGATGAACAGGTGCAAACAGTTTTAACGTCAGCGGAGAAGATGGCCTGCTGTCGTTCTTTAATTAGCACTGCAAGTCATGTTGGGGAGTAATCCTCCCGCTATTGTCAATTAAATAAAAATAATGGTGTAGTTTTGCTGGTGCAGCCTGATCAGAGCGAAGCCCTTCTGAGAAATCATGTGATTGAAGGCGAAGGATGAAGCGTTGACTTGTGGAGCGAGGCTGCGTCTTCAAAGTGGGACGCTGCTGCTGCTGCTGCTGCTGCTGCTGCTGCTGCTGCTGCTGCATGTTGACGTGAGAGCGTTTTTGGAGGCTTTTTGTTTGACCCCGTTTAGGGTGGAAATCTCAACATGTGAAGAAGACGCCTTCAGCTGTTAATTATGAGCGAGGCTTAAATACAACATGAGGGAGGAGGGAGGTTCTGGTAAATTAGTCAGGCAGTGGTGTCTTTTCCTCCCTGCAGCCAATCCTGTGACCTGCACATCTAAACTCTGACTGCACCCGTCCACATGACACCAGCTCCCTCCTCCTGACTCATGTCGCCTCGCCACACAGCAGCTAGACGCCGTCCGACCTCGCCGGCTCTAACGAACCTCGTTAGCGCTCCGGAAGCATCCTCCGTTTCCTGAGGGACATGTAATGTGATTCCCCCCCTCCCGAGGCTCAGGGACCTTTGTCGCATATGTCCCTGAATCTTTCCTGCCTCTTTGACTTTGCCTGATGAAGACTCCCAAAACACCCCCCCCCCCCCTCCTGCTTCACTCTGTGTTGTTGCTGCCTTTCTCTGACTTCAGGGGATGAACCTGTGGAGTGACACCGACACCGACGAGAATCTCCCCTCAGCTGAACACACAAACTCCAGCTTACAGAGCAGCTGCAGCGTCCTTGCATGCATTTAAAACCTGCGACAAAATCCCCCCCCCAGCCCTGTTTTCTTATTCCCCTCAGCTGTCAGAACCGCAGGCTGAGCCGCCACAGCGCTCAAGGACTACCGCAGTCCTCCCAACACACACACACAAGTCATACAGCCGTGAAACACTCACCAGCAGCAGCGTTATCCATCACATCCCGTGCAGCAGCAGCAGCAGCAGCAGATATTCAGCAGGTATTCCTGGCATGGCTGCAGCAGCAGAGCGTTGGGTTAGTTTACAGCATGCAGCGCTGCATGTTAACATCCAGCAGCAGATATTTTCCCGTTTTTCCTCGAGTATCTCCAAGAAGCAACCTCTCTGTTCCTCTCCACGGCGACAGAGAGATGTAGAGAGAGAGAGAGAGAGAGAGAGAGGAGGGAGAGAGAGACACCGGTAGAGAGAGAGAGAGAGAGAGGAGGGAGAGAGAGAGGGAATTAAAAGGAGAGGAGGGGAGAGAGACACTGAGAGTGAATGATAGGTTGTGTTTGTCGTTCCTCCATCCTTCCTCTCCTCTGCTGTTGGAGAGGAGATCATCCATCACTCTATTACACACACACACACACACACACACACACACACACACACACACACACACACACACTCACACACACACACACACTAGTACACACATTGATAGATTCCAGTTCCCCAGAGACCGGCCAATGAGTGCTCAGCTCTGCAGCTGTAGGTGAATCCAATTGGCTTAGCAAGCTGTCAGTCAGTCAGTCATGATCCCCTGTATCCCCACGGCAACGGGGAGATGGAGGAGGAAGAGACGAAGGAAGAGGATGAAAAGTAGGAAGAGGAAGAACAAGCCCCCCAGGAAGAGCGCCGGTCGTTGATGCCAACTTTCGTAGTGGCCAAACGGCGGTACTACAACCTCCGTGTCCGTCACGTGAAGCGATTGGGCCCAAAAAGCTACTGCGCCTGCTCCACGGGCCCAATGGATGCGGAAGATCGCCGGAAAATCCGGGTCCTTTTCTAGACGGAAGTCGAGCCGTTTTGGCTTCTTGCGCCACTGAGCAACTTTCATAGGAATGAACGGGTCCCCGCCTCCAACGCCAAGATTCACTCAGAGGTTGAAGTCCTCATGGGTCCAGATCGGAGGAAAAACCTACCCGAACCCGACGTGCATAAATTAATTTTCAAAACAAATCTGAAATAGACCCAAATAGGATAATCCAACCTGATCCAAAATGCTGTTGACCCGAAATACCAACCCGGTCTCACGGGAATACAACATTTGTACGCCACGCAAACATAAGCAGTTAGGTTAAGGCAAGAAAACCACTTAGTTAGGGTAAGAGGAAACGTCGTGGTTGGGCTTAAACGTGCAGTAGGCAGTATATTTTTGGCATCATTTTGGCAAAAATTCCATAATAATCTTTCAGCATATTGTAATTCAAGTGTTCTGAGAGAAAACTAGACTTCTGCTCCTTCTCATGGCTCTGTTTTCAGGCTTTAGGAAATATAGCCTATAGTGACGGGAGACTTTGACCAATCACAGAGAGAGAGAGAGAGAGAGAGAGAGAGAGCGTTCCTATTGGCTGTGCTCCGGCTGGTGGGCGGTGCTTGGTATTTCCTCAGCTCACACCGTCAGCACCCTTACTTCCTGTGCTTTTCCCAAAAATGTGTAATTTCTAACGCAAAATACAGTATCTGTATCAAAATCAAGAGCTGAGAAAAGCAGCCGACATTTCTGCTTATCCAACATGTTGTTTGGTTTTATCTTACGCTTTAGAGTTTGTAAAATGTACTGTTTAGACTATAGACGAGTATCTGATGCTTCAGTCTTTCATCTTAAACTAGATCTGAATGTACAGACACCGTCTCCCTGAACAGAGCGCTGCCCCACAGCTTACTGCATCACGCTTGTATGAGTTTTATATGGTCGTGTTTTCCTGTTTGGCTTTTATGCTTATTGCCTTATATATATGTTTATTGTTCCTGCAGGTCCCCCAAGAATCCCCAGCAGAAGATCATCAAGCGGGTCATTGGCCTGGAGGGAGACTTCATCAGGTAGGAAGCAGCTCTTCTTCCTCCTCCCCCTGCAGCAACACAATGACTGACTGTCTAACAGAGACTGATAAGGGAACGGATATCTTTAATATCACGTTTATATATTGTAATAAAGTAAAGTCATCCTGAGGTTGATGTGAAACAGCAGCCTGCCTAATCTAATCCCATCTAATCGCATCAGTTTGCAGTCAAGAGGTTCACTCCATCACGCTGGTTTCCAATCAGATTAACTGGCATCACCTGGTGGTGAAAAGTAAATTACTGCTCGGTTCCTGAACAAACACAGAACCCTCACCGAGGGAAGAAACATGGAGGAGTTTACCGCTATATATATACTGTATATATCTACACTTTACGAACCTGCAGAGGCATCCTAATTACCTTTCAATATCAGGTAGGACGTCCACAGTTTTAAGTAGTAGATAATTATTAGGACCCGAGCACTGACACCATCGGGCAGCAAAGGCCCTAAACTTGAAAATGAAGGAATTATTATTAAAATGAATCGCATTTTTGAGAGAGCCTTTGCACAATTATCGACGCGGTGAAAAATTTGATATTTTTGGGGTCTCGGGCTTAGGTGTTGCCCCTACAAAGTTGGAAAAATGAAGCCCCTCATTTGGGTTTCACGTACATGTATGAAATTTGGTAAGCAGATATAACATGTGGAGACGCACAAAAAAGCCTCTTCGAGGTATACCCAAAACCCAACAGGAAGTCAGCCATTTTTAATTCAATGTGCCATTTTTGCCCATTTTCGCCCATTTTTAGCGTTTTACAGGCCGTGTACTTTAACAAACTCCTCCGAGACAATTCATCTGATCGACTTCAAATTTGGTCAGGACCATCTAAAGACCTTTGCAATCCAAATTTTTCAAACATTTGCGTTTTCATGCAACATCGGTGACGTGACGTGGCGTGATGTGGCGGTGAAAAAGCACCTTTCGCCATAAAACAAGAAGTTGTTGTAACTTCGGCGTACTTTGTCAAATCTGCTCCAAATTTCTCAGCCATGATGACGGTACAGGCCTGAGGACATTTACATGCCAATACCGATATATTTACTATATATACATATACAATACCAATACTCATAGTCCCGCCCTTAAACTTGAAACTGAAGGAATTATTATTATATTAAAATGAATCGCATTTTTGAGAGCCTTACAGTGCTCAGAAAATTGTAAAACTTTGCAGACTTATCAGTGATTATCAGTTATCAAAAAGTGAGCCCCCCATGAGGGTTTCACCTACATGTATGAAATTTAGTAGGCAGATGTAACATATGGAGACGCACAAAAAAGCCTCTTGGAGGTTTACCCAAAACCAAACAGGAAGTCAGCCATTTTGAGGTGAATATGCCATTTTCGCCCATTTTTAGCGTTTTACAGGCTTTAACCAACTCCTCTGAGACAATTCATCTGATCGACTTCAAATTTGGTAACAACCATCTAAAGACCTTCGCAATCAAAAGTTATCAAAGATTCGCGTTTTCATACAACGTGACGTGGCGTGGCGGTGAAAAAGCACCTTTCGCCATAATACAGGAAGTTGTTGTAACTTCTGCGTTTTACTTTGTCAAATCTGCTCCAAATATCTCAGCCATGATGATGGTCCAGGCCTGAGGTCATTTACATGACTCATAGTCCCGCCCCTAAACTTTAGCCCCGCCCTCTTTCATCACTCATGAACCGTTTGTCGTAGACAGTAGAAGGAGGCATCATTCTGTGTCATTTTGTTACCCCCTCGGAGATGCAAGGGACTCCGCGACTGTCTTTGTGTAGTTACTTGTATTATTTTATCATTGGTGGAAAAAAAGAAGACTTTCCTTTATTTTGGCATCAGTTGTCCTCCATATAATGGAGACATTTATGTTTAAACTGTACATGGTCCCTTTTAAATAAAAATAAATAAATAAAATTAATTATTAACCATCCTTAACAAGCAACCAGTAGGGAGGATTTATTGATGAACCAATCAAAGTGCTCCACCTCATCACCATCGTTCATCTAAATTTACATAACGGCCTCCTCCACCTGTCGGTGCTTTCGCTGTGAAGTTCATCATCGTTTCCTCCACAGCGTGACTAACGATTACATCCTCCTTTGTCGACACGTTTGTTGGTTCTCTGTCAGGTTCAGAGGATGTTAAAGTCACATCTGATGAGACTTTCAGAGTGAGTGACAGCAGATCCTGTCCAGCCAATCATCAACCAAGGGAGGATGTCTCTTGGGACTCAGCTAAATCAGCTATTAGTATTATTATTATTATAATACATCAGCGTGTGTTTGGTGTTGGGGAGTTCTACTGCACATGTTTTTAAAAGTAGTATAAAGCCCATTATTCCCCATTTTTCACTTGTCACTGCCAAGATGGCGATGGCCCGGAGCCGCCCACTTTGAGCTTTGTTTTTGCCCTTCAGGACCGATGGGTGACGTCACGGAGACTACGTCGAGTCTCTTGTTCTGCTGCATCGATTTTTGATCAGACAGTGTTAAAGGGGTGCAAAGATCGGTGCAGTACTCTTTAAAATAAGGACTTTAGTAATTCAGTGAACCAGTAAGCTGGAGACTTTTCTGGTCCAAGCAACACTAAACACTAAACTCTTTGTACATAGTCTTTTTTTTCCCCTTGTTTTTGAGGTGACTTTCAGCAGTTGTCGTGTACAAGAAGCGTGACTTTGTCCCATTAGTAACGGCGGTTTCCTCTGCATGGCTGAACAAACAGGCTCCATACCGATGACTAAAGCAGATCTGAAGTGGCCGATCACTGCCGGCACCGTGTGTTGTGTTTGTCAGGCGGGTGAACAAATTACAGAACAGGATTTTTGGTGCAACGCACCATGAAACCAACACGTCAAGACTGCTGAGAGCGCTGTAGCAGCTGTTTCAACTCAAAGTCGAGCTGATGTCTTTTTATTTTATTTAAATTTTTTAGCTCCAAACTGGAAACAAGTTGTTTGCAGCCAGAAAACACAGACAGAATTAAAACAAAGGAATCTTACAGAAAACTAATCAGAGGTGATATATATTCCAACTAAGCTGTTTACATGGCCACTAGTATTACCGTTTACACGCAGCCGTGCATATTCTGACTTTTCAAAGTTTTCCATCAGTGGTGGACTTGTTCGACCGTACGAACACTCAATGCCTCAACCTAACCAAGTCGATCTTTTCCTAAACCTAACTAAGTAGTTATTTTTTTAAAAGACTGGAGCGAAAATTGACGTCACGTGTTGCTGGACATTCGTAGGAAAACGCACGAAAAATACGTTGTTGAAAGTCGTGCTGAGTGTCATGAAAAAAATGTGTCTATATACACGAATCAAATAGATAAAATTGCGTGACTATTTCACAAATTGTGTGTGAGACTGTGTTGGATCCCTCCATCCCAGTCTCAGATCAGTGGTTCATTCTCAGAGAGGTTTGTTTCTGTATATTATCAGAGCGATTAGGAGCTTCCCTTTTGTTTATATGTGGATAATAAATTGTGCTTTAGCCCTCAACAAATGCTCTGGTTTGGTTATAGGTTGGTCTTTAAATGCTCCTGCACTTTGAAACGCAGTATTTCAGAGCTGCTGAATGTGTTTCTAAAAATGAATCTTCTAGTTATTTCCCCCGTGTGAGATCAGTGTGAGTGCTCTGAAGCAGACTTCACTGGAGTATTTTAACTCTTCAGGCTTAATGTCGGCTTGAAATTGGTCTTGAATTGCATTTGAACAGGCATTAAGAAGACATTAAGGTTAGGGTTGCAGATAGCTATTTTTATTCTTAGTGTGAGTGGATAGCAGTGTGAGTGTGTAGGAGCTGTTCTCGGTCCTGTTACACGGCGTTCTCGTGAGGAAATGAGCTCCACAATTGAGATAATGAGACGCAGCAGGAGAAAGAGAGCGGGCCGGGCTGCTGGCTCTGATACAGCAACTTCTCAAAACTCACCGTCTGACTGTTGGACAGGTTATTTTATTCATTACAGAGACCGCCGTGTCCCCAGTCTGTCTCTCTCCGTCCAATTAGCAATGCAGCCTCTTTCATTTTTATCTTTTAATCAGAACACGAAAACTTTGGCACAAAATCTGCAAACTTGTGACTGATTACTGAAGCGATATATTATTACTGTCAGCCATCATTATATTATCAGATGCAGGCGCTGACTACTTATATGATTTAGGTTATGCGATCATTAGTCACTGAATTTTGGTCTTTTCGTGCACAAGTTTCTGCTCATTTCTGTACATGTTACTTCAGCCTTTGCTCCGTATCGTACTTGTAAAGACGATGACACCTTATTCCCATTTGACATATTTTTTTATTTTATATTTTATTTATTTATCTGACAGGGACAACACATGTAGGCATTGTTACACTTAATTAAAGTGCAACCGATGCAACGTACATAGGACTTCTAGCCATTGCTAATTTGCCGACCTTGTCCCTGGTTAGGCTTTTAAGAAAAAATAAAAATACAAAATACCACATAATATATAAAATCACATAATACAACATTGTACATTACAATCAATTTACATATATATGTTCCCTGAAAAAGATCAATCTGATCTTTTTGAAGGTTGGTTAACTCCTAAACCATGTCGAAAGTCAAAAAGTCAAAGTTGATTTATTTGTCACGTAACTTCCGTACTTCAGTTACAGCACTTCCAGAGTTATTTTAACCCAAACCGCCATCTTTTCCTAAACCTAACTAAGTAGTTTGTTGCCTGAACCTAACCAAGTTGATCTATTCCTAAACCTAAGTAGTTTAATTTTGAAAAAATAACGTGCATCACGTGTTTCTTGACATTCGTAGGAAAACGCACGAAAAATACATTGTTGAAAGTCGTGCTGAGTGTCATGACAAAAATGTGTCTATATACACGAATCAAATAGATAAAATTGCGTGACTATTTCACAAACTGCTGTGAGACTGTCTTGTTAGGTAACAAGCGTGAAGTCAACGTTGACCTGTCCAGCACCCCTCCCGCCCACCATTAGTGGACTTTCTTGCTTGTTATACTCGTTATTATATCACGTAACTTTCAATTAGTTTCAAAAAACAACAGACTTTCACCAGGGGACAGATATTGGTGCCCCGTGTGAAGCCAGAAGTCAACGTTGATTTATTTGTCACGTAACTTCCGTAGTTATTTTCACCCAAACCATGATATTTTCCGAAACCTAACTGAGTAGTTTCCTGTGAAGATGGAAGTTTATTTTTAAATCATACGAGCCGTTGATACCTTAAAAAAAACAACATCAGACACAAATCATTATTCAAAGTATATAATATATGTCTTAAAACATATCAGGAGTTGATCTTTAAATTATAAACTGCACTTCAGGTCTCTCGGGATAAAATACTGAGGTCGGATCCTCCACAACAAGTCATGCAGATGTTAATAATCTTGCACGCAGCACAACATGATGCATCAAAACAGATCATCCGGCTACGTGACACGCAGAGGGAACACAGTCGCTGTGACACACGGTACACGCCGCCCAGTGAACCAGTAAACCCGTCAGCTCTGGTGTCCACACCCTGCAGCAGCAGCAGCAGCAGCGCCGGGGAGGCTGAGAGGAAGTGGCAGGACATCAGACCCGCAGTGTTCACGGTATCACAACACGCCATCGTCGTGCGATTCATCCCGGTAGTGTCGGCGGTGCAAATTACGGGTCACGGGCCGGGGAGGGGATGAATAATTAACAGGCCTGTGATGGGTTCCCTGGCGGAGGCGGCGCTGACGACGCTGGCTGTCAGCCCGTGTTGTCTTACGCGGGCCAGGCCGACATAAATCACAGCTCCGGTTTTAATTCGGCCACGCGGGCCAGACCGTCTGCCTGCCACCTCGCCGCCCGCCGCAGAGAGAGGATTGTTTTACAGATTCATCTCCAAACAGAGAGGCTTACACCGCACGTAAATCTGCCGCCGTCGCTGTGAGGCCGGAGGAAACTAAGTGGGAGTGTGCAGGAGAATCTGCAATGAACTAATGGTGACTCATAAATAAAGTTTATTTGTCTGTTAAACCATTATACAGGTCCTCCTCCAGCGGGAGGCGGCCACCGCTGACACCAAAAGTCACTCCGACTCCAACAAAGTGATGGACACAAAAACACATAAAGTACGCCGTCTTAAGGGAAGATGGGAACTAAAGTCCTCAACTTCACACTCAGAATAGTGAAGGAAGCAATTAATCTAATCTGTAAACACATTAGAGATACTGTCTGCTGCTTTGTTCGGGCTTTTATCAAAAAACCTGGCAGCAAAAACTGTATTTGGCGTGTTTTCACAGCCAACATGGTGAATGTGCTGCCAGCTCTAACACAGCCTCATTCGCTGATTCTCCCAATACAATGTCGGCTGTAAATGGTCAGGTCACACACATTTTTACTGAAGTCTGTATTTGCTTTTTGGTCCAGACTGAAATATCTCTCATGGTAATCTATCTGTTGGATGTGGTCCAGATATCCTGTCTCCAAAGAATGAATTTAGTGATCTAATGTTTTATGTAGCGCCACCAGCAGGTCAAAGTTTTCACTTATCCTCTAAATTATCTCAACATGTATTGATGGATTGGCACACAATGGACATTCAGCAGAGAAAGCCTCCCCAGGTGGAGTGGAAGCAGCGCGGTCGCACTAAAAGGAGTATGAATAGGTGATGTGCAAGGAAATTTGTGTGCAATAAGAACGCCTTTTCTTGCTTTTGGCGTGTCATTTGAACGCCATGTAGTCTGTACTGATTGTACTGGAAACACATCCGTGTGAATATGCTTCGCTCAGAGCTAGTGACGAAGAATAAAAAGAGAGAGAGAGACTGTTTATGGAGGGAGGGGAGGTGGACGGGTCCAACAAACACAGGACTTTAGACAGCTGTTATGTGTCCCAAAGTGTTGTTGTTGTTATTTTAAGAGCTGTCAAAGTCAGCGCGATAATGCTGCCAAATTATACCAAATTGATACCAAATTCATTTTAACACCACTAGTTTCTTTTCGGGCTCAGTTTTAAAGTGATAGATATTTCAGCGTACTTGTAATGGTCAATTTGCCAAAATGTAAACAAATACAGGCTAAAAGGCTCAGAGGAGAATAACTAATTAGCCTATATGTAGGTGTTAGCATGTTAGTAGCTATCAAATTAGCAGAAATATCCTCCATTTTCACACAAAAGTAAAATTTCACACATAGCTGATGGAAAAATAATAAATCCCAGAGATCCACTTTAACTTCACTTTTGGCTGGATTTAAATCACAGGAGGACCAGCGAGTTAAGATATAATAAGTTTCTCTCATTGTGGCTGTAATTATTTTTACTTACATATATGCTACGGACAGGATTAACATCACTGCATCCTCTAGAAACACAAATCCAGTCTGAATTTTATCAGCTAACCTCACCGTTTAGCTCAAAGCACTGCTGTGCCAAAGTAACTTTTTATTACTGAATAGTCTTTTGTTTGTTTTTTTATCCTATAAAAGACCAAAATAAAGTGGAAAAAATGGTCAATCACTCGATTGAAGAGCCCAACGTGATGCCATCAAATGCCTCGTTTTATCCGAACAACAGTCCAAAACCCAAAGATGTTAATTTTACTGTGATATAAAACAGAGAAAAGCAGCACATTTGAAAAAGTGGAACCATCATTATAGTATTCAGTCTGTCCTACAGCAGCATTAGTACATATATCTTTAGTAAAAGTGATTCCTGAACCTCTGACCCTGGTGGTGTTGGTACTTTATGTCAACTCTCTGAGCTACACTGGACTTCATGCATGTTGAAATCCAGTCAGCTGTAAATCCTCATATTTCCATCCAATTAAACTGAGCCACGGCGGTAGTGAATGTCAGAGACGATCGTACAGCTACACCGTCGCCCTGTCGGGAGGAAAATCTAGCGGAGAACTCTGGATGGTTTCTAATTTATCAGCATGGAAAAGGACAAATTCAAAGATGATTAACAGTGATATGAAAAGGCGATTGACGGCTTCAATCCAAAGACGTGATGATGATCAGCAGCAGTCTTAATCCGGAGTGTGGAGCTGTCAGCAGCTGTCCACATCTGCCTCATTAAACTCCTCTGAGACATTCATCAGCTGCTGTTAACACTGACGAAAGAAATGTGAATGTTTAACCCGTCTCGGTGAAACACTCGTTGTTCAAATTCAGTCAGCTGACTTTACTTTTGTCAGAGGTTGTCGCAGGCTCAGTTTTAAAGTAACAGTGAAGATACTGGTATCATATAAAACTAGAAAACTTAAAGAATCCATCGGTACCAACCATGTCGTACTAGCATGTTGGGAAGTATGCTAAATAAGGTTACAAGCGTACGCTAAATTTTGGAAAGGAAAAACTGGCATGGCCATTTTCAAAGAGGTCCCTTGAACTCTGACCTCCAGATATCTGAATGTAAATGGGTTCTATGGGTACCCACGAGTCTCAAGTCAGTGATACTTAAATAAATAACTTATCAAGTATTAAATATTTGACAAATCTCCCTTTAAAAGTACATTTTGAACAGATAAAAAAATGTGAGATTAATTGCAATTAAATATTTTATTATTATTATATTATTTTTTACATTCAAAGCTTCTATTGAGGTTTTCCCGTGAATCTTTGAATGCATGTTTATTACAAGTGGGACCGCACTGAAAATGTTGTTTTAGAAAGGCAACAAATATGGACTGAACTTGCGATTTTTAGGTTGTAGCGGGCTCAGTTTTAAGGCTAGAGTGAAGATACTGGTATCATATGAAATTAGAAAACCTGATAAATCCATCGGTACCAACCATGTCATACTAGCTTGTGGAGAAGGAGGCTAAATAACGCTACGAAGTTACGCTAAATTTTAGCGAGGAAAAACTGTCATGTCCATTTTCAAAGGGGTCCCTTGACCTCTGACCTCCAGATATGTGAATGTAAATGGGTTCTATGGGTACCAACGAGTCTCCCCTTTACAGACATGCCCACTTTATGATAATCACATGCAGTTTGGGGCAAGTCATAGTCAAGTCAGCTCACTCAAGAGAGCTTAAGATTAGTCAACGTTGACTTTTGGTTTCACACGGGACACAGCGGTCTCCTGGTGAAAGTGTTTTTTTTGACCCACCCATCCCGACCTCCTCCCTACGTGGACTTCGGCGGACTCATTATACATCACATCTGGTAAGATTTGAAACATCTTTTGGTGTGGGCCAGACTTTAGGTAGAAGTGTGCGAGGCAGGTTAACAGAGAAACAATGACAGCTGAGATGAATTTAAGAACCAGAGATTGATGATAGATCTGTACGTCTCATCTCAACACATCAAACCGGGTTTTAAAAAGGCTAAATACGGTGAAGTCAATGGTCCTTGGTTCTGTAAAGGTTTCACAGTTGTTCCTCCTCAAACGTAGCAGAGAATTGGTGTCATATAACCTCTGTAACCTGTTTTATTCCTGCGAAAAGGTCCCAGCTTGTTTTTTCTTTTGTGAGTCAGTAAATTCAGCTGCTGTGGCTAAATCAATATTTATGTATCCAAGGCCTCTTCGGTCAGCCGGCCTCCCGGACCAGCGCACACACACTCACACACACACTCGCACATTAAGAATCGGAGACGAATTTCCATTTAAAAAGTCAGTGAGGCTATAACTCACAATGTTCCCCTGCTAAATGATAAATCAGGGCTGGAACAGGCCCATAACAGTCCAGAGGGATGATGAAGGGCGTCGGACCTTCTCCTCATAAACATGACGACCTGATTGAAGCAGCTACAGCGTGAGACGAGCACCGTCGCCTCCACCGCCGCCGCCGCCGCCCTTATGAGTCTGACTGTGTCCTCCGATCAGATCTCTGTTTGAGCGATAAGGCGGCGACGTGAAGCGACGCCTCGGGGGTGATTTAGATGCCGATGATTAACGATAATGGAATGAAAGCGATAATTGTCCCGGAGATTTGATCCGCCATCAACGAGGACCTTAAGCTCAATTTTTCTCTCTGAATCTTGATATTTTTCTTTCTTTTATCGAAGCAATTATTCAAATTAGAATCTGTTTCTCACTTCAGGTTCAGTTTTTCTTCAACTTTTGGTGTTGTTTGTTGTGCAGACGCTGTTAATATTAAAAAGATGTATTCTGTACAAACAACACGCCCACAATAATGCATCGACTTGCTTCTTTTTTTTGTGACACAGGCCTGTTGAAGATGGTAAACATTATGTCCCACAGAGCTGCACAGAGTCTGTGTTCAGACACAAATAGAAGTGCACTATAAGTACACTTCTCACGGCTTTCTAGTGAGAGCTCTGAACTGTCTTTCAGCTCCTTATTGATGTTGTGAAACTCAACACTCAGAGAGCTGAGAGGACAGTTTGGTATTTGGGTATGCTGATGGCACTAAAATAAAAATCAGGCATCTTTAAACAAAAACTCAAAAGCCTGTTTAAAAACCAAATCTAATTATTTTTTTCTGGTCTCTTCAGGACTCTGGGCTACAAGAACCAATTCGTTCGAGTTCCTGACGGTCACTTCTGGATCGAGGGGGATCATCACGGACACAGTCTGGACAGCAACTGCTTCGGACCGGTACGAACTGCAACCAATCAGACTATCAATACTGTACATCCCCAAGGTTTTCATAAACACACATTATTCTCCATTAGGCTGCATTACAAATACACCACTGCTGCATGGTTACACAACGATAAATAGCAATAAAATAATCATAACTAGGCATTTTAAATACGCTGTAAAGACAATCCTGTGTCCAACACTGTTACCATAGTAATATAATAGATAATAGAGAATATTACACACCAGTCTCGGAGGAAGAGGGAAAGTTCAGGATCAGTTTTTAATCCTTTTAAATCTCGCAATTCTCTCCATCTGTTGAATGAGCGACCAGGGTTGACTCTTGTTTTTGCCCGTGCTCATTGTCCAGGATATCTGCAGGTTTCAACAAGTGAAATTTAAGACTTTTTAAGACCTTTTTAAGACCATTATTAATGCAATTTAAGACCAATTTAATTTCCATTTAAGACCACTATGAATGCAATTTAAGACCTACTTCACGTCCATACTGGCAAGAAAGTGATATGAAAGAAAATTGGAACCCCGGAATTACTTACAAAGTAAATTAATTTATTCACTGAAACAAATGCCTTCCAGCAGTTTTCCCAAACTTTGTTCCTGGTTTTCACAATAACCAGAACATTTTGTACATTTTAAAGTTAAATGCCTCAATCTGGTGCGCTTTGAAAGCAAAATGAAGAGACTAGATCTTGTGCTCTTGTAAACAATTTTGTGCTCTAGCAGTGGTGGACTGTAGGCTAATTTTGAGGTAATTGTACTTTACTTGAGTATTTCTAAAATTCTATTTAAGACATTTCATGAGATTTTAAGACATTTTAAGGCCTTAAATTCAGGTTATTTGATTTTAGACTTTTTAAAACCCCACGGGAACCCTGTTGTCTCTCTTTACTTTTCTGGGGGGTTCTTCGGTCAATACTTTTGTTTTTATCTGGCTGATCCTGCCCCAGTATCAGCCACAACCACAAAAATATAACGTCATTTTTCTCCTGCTTCCTTTTTAACCGGCTAACGTACTCACCGCCAAACTTTACCTGTGAAAATGTGAACATGGGCTTTTCCAGCGTTTGTGCCATAAATCGTTTCATCTGATATCGCGGGGAATCAGACCCGATTACAAGCATTAAGAATAACTATCCAGTTTTCTTGCTTACTGTCTCGTTTCATAACAAGTGAAAAACTCCTTGAAGTGACTTTAAAGTATAGTTGGATTAGGAGCAGAAGCAGTGAAAGGGGAGGGGAAGTAAGCCTCACAGTAACTACTGTCAAAGAGCCGATGAGCCAGGCATTAAACTGCTTATATTCAACTCTGATGGAAAACCATGTTTGTACGGTGGAAAAAGAGCATTGAGCTTATGAAACTCCATGGATAAATAAATAAATATGTGTGTGTATGTCAGAGGTCAGGGTTTTATCTGTTTACCTGCACCCCCTTCTGACTTACTGGAGCAAAGATTTACTGAAGGAAGCAGAAGTGATAGATTATGCATCGTGTGAGTGTGGATGTTTCTGTTGTCTTGGTTTGTCCATCCTGACAGACGCTGCAGCTTCTCCTCCAAACATAAAGATTTCATTAACACTGCGTTTCTCTGGTGCAGAAAGACTATTAACATCCTCCCACCAACTCCTCCTCCTCTCTGCCTTGCTGTTTGTAGTTGCACCCTCTCTCAGGGTTGAGCAGTATGAAATTTTCAGCAGCAGCGAAGGTGCTGTTTGCTATGGACGGCACATTACAGGCCAGACAGAAGGCCCCCGATGTCCAGCTGAAAGGAATCCAGCCGAGGAGCTCAGAGGAAATCCCCTCAGATCTGAAACCCACAACACATGGACCAAGAGCTCCGCTGAGCTCCTCCGGCTTTACGGTTTCCTCCTGAGACACGTCTCTGTGTACGGCGGCAGCAGACACGATTATCTGTTCTCATGTTACATTCATATAATAACTCACAAACAGTGATGCAGTTTAGAGTTGTAATTAAAACTGGAGCTTAAGTGTTAGAACTTTAATATCATTAATTGTCTTAAAGGCTGAGTTTACCGCCACATAAACAATGTTAATAGATTTTTATTTATTCGCTTGGTCAGCGCCCCTCGGCATCGGAGACCGACACACGGGGTAACCCCCTCTAGCGTTACTTTTGGACGGACCAGGGACGGCGTGTCAATTTCCACTCGTTACATCCATACAGTCTTTTCAAAATTAACTTCCGTCTACTTGGTTAGGTTTAGGCAACAGAACTACTGAGTTAGGTTTAGGAAAAGATCGCGGTTCGGGTTAAAAGTACGGAAGTTATGTCACAAATAAATCAACGTTGACTTCTGGTTTCACTCGGGGCACCAATATCTGTCTCCTGGTGAAAGTCTGGTGTTTTTTGACCCACCCATCCACCCCGACCTCCTCCCTACGCGGCGTTTGTCACTCTTTGTACTTCCTTGTTCATGATTACGTGGATTACATACAAATAGATTTCGTGCTGACCATCACGGAAAAAAAATGTGAAATTTGTGTCTATGTACACGAATCAATACATTAAATTTTGTGACTATTTCACGAACTGCTGTGCGACTGGGCTGTGGAATCATATGTTACAATGCAAGGACGAACTCTAGACAATAAAACGGTAGCAGTATTGAACAGTTATACACGTGGTTAACGTTGTAACTTCAAACAAAACAAAACAAAAAAGCAACAAAACTACTTTGTTAGGTTTAGTAAAATTTGGCTTAAAATGACTACGTTTGTTACGTTATGAAGCTATGGACGTAAATTAAAATAAGTGAACGCCTAATGCTCAGCACGACTTTCAACAACGTATTTTTCGTGACGCACGTGTCAATTTCCGCTTCTGTCTTTTCAAAATAGAACTACATAGTTAGGTTTAGGAAAAGATGGTGGTTTGGGTTAAATAACACCAGAAGTGCCGTAAACTCCTCGACGCTCTTCACCGTTTTCACAGCCATCTTTCTGTCACTACTTCTGTTGCTCCGGCACAGGAAGAGCTTCAATCCACAAAGTTGTGATTGACTCGGCTGTTTTTTCCAACCAGAGAATCATCCGTCAATGAGCACAGCACCAGACCTGTTTAATTACATTTTTTTAAATAGCGATGTTCAGAGCTCTGGAACCAGGCTACATTTTCCCCTTTTTTACATTTACATTTGTGCTACATGTTGGCAAAGAAATCACAAGAAACTTTGACCAGATGGTGCAAATGTTTGGTCTTTCTATCTCTGTCTTTCTCCCCGTTTTATTGAACTGCACTTTAAAATGGGGTTGAAGAGCAACTGTCAGCTTCCATCCCTCCTAACATCACCATCACGCACTTCACAAAATCACATTATGTCTTTATTCTCGCTGAATGGCTGAAGCAGCGGCAGCATCTCGCCGGGCCTCCGCACCGTTATGTTTCTTTTTTATGGGAGGAAAACGTCACGTCACACTTCGTACTCGCATCTGACAGTTTAATGTCACCGCCAAATATTCCTACCAGGAGGAACATGACTAAAACTGCTAAATCAATGGGTTATATTCAGGATGTATCCCATCCAGCGAGGAGGTCTCATTTGAATAATATATTCTTTTTAAATGTGGCCTGCAGTGTTCGCTGCCACCCACCACCACAGTGTTTTCACTCAGAATCACATCAGCTCCCACAAATGATGCACTCAGCCTATGGGTCGATCAGAAATAGTCCAAAACAAACTCCCACAATCTCTACATACAGCATGTAATGCAACTCTGTGGAGTTTTTTTATTTTGTTGAGACGTGAAACTGTTTTCAAAGAAATTCACAACTTTGATAAATCTGTGTAAACTTGTCTGCAATAAACAGACAAGATTTCATGTCAGTCGATCTGACGCTGTGGGAAGTATGGCCTATTAAAGAGCGTAAAGGTGCAATAAATAAGGTTTTTACTGAGCCCAAAGCACGAAATGACCACAATACATCTGCTGGGGGTTGATGGGGGTTGTTGATCGATACCAGTGATTCAGCCAGAGCTCAGCCAACTGCTGAGATTTCTGCCTCTCACAGCTCCATACCCAATCCTGATGTGCATGTTAACACAGGAAGAAAGGAACCAATGAAGCAAAGAAAGCACTGAAGAGAAAGACTAGAAACTAAAGGATGAACCGACAAACCAAACAAGTCAACAGTTAATAAAGGAAGGAAGGAAGGAACCAAAGAGAGAGCTAAGAACGGCAAAACTGAGGAAACTAAGGAACTGAAGGAACCAAAGACCCAATAAAAATGAAGAATGGACCAAGGCACCATTGCAGGAACTCGCATAGAAGGGCCCCAAGCCAGGTTTTAAACCTAACCGTCCCGGTGCACTGCCTATCGACACCTGTGTCCGATCGGACTTGAATCTGTTGTACGAACTCTCAGATGTACGTCGCTTTCGACAAAAGCGTCCGCTAAGTGAAAATGTAGAATTGTTGTAACCAAGTAAACCAAAAAAAGTAAACTTACGTTTGAAGTTTATTTTGAAATGACACTGTATGTTTGTAACAAGCATAAACTGTACATTTCCTGTGAACACGGAAGTTTATTTTGAAAAGATTGAAGCGGAAACTGACATGCTGTCCCTGACACGTCCTAAACTGATGCTAGAGGGGAACCTAGAGCGTCATAGTTTGAAGCGTATAGGGCCGCTGGCCAAGCTTCGGTATTTTACGAGTTGGGAGTGAAAACGTGTTGACTCGGCGTCTTTTTTCAAGAGCGCTGCGACTTTTTTGTGCGGCCGCTCTGAGCGCATCTAGTTGAAAATGTCAGAGGCTCTATCTATTTGGTGTGGAGAGGAGGTCGTGTTGCTCTGGCTCTACCTGTTTGGCGTGGAGAGGAGGTTGTGTTGCTCTGGCTCTATCTATCTGGCGTGGAGAGGAGGTTGTGTTGCTCGGGCTCTTTCTGTTTGGCGTGGAGAGGAGGTTGTGTTGCTCTGGATCTATCTATCTGGCGTGGAGAGGAGGTTGTGTTACTCTGGCTTTATCTATCTATCTGCCTGCATTAGGGGCACTATGGAGCACGATGGCGACGCCGGAGCCCAATCACTACAGAACTTTACAATTTTCACCAGTTCTGATGCGTATTCCAAAGTTTTCGTGAGTTTATGTGCAACCTAAGCGTCCTAAAAAATGCGGTCTCGCAGCGGAAAAACAATCTTTAGAAAAACAATAGGTTTCCTTGCCCTTTTGTGCTCGGACCTAATTAAAAGAGAAACTGGAGTACCAAAGAAAGAGTCCAAGAATGAGCCAAGGAGACAAAGAAGGAAGCGAGGAACAAGACACGTACCAAGTGTATAATGAATGAAAATCCTCTGGTTAAAAAGGGAACCACAGAAAACATAATAAAGAACCAATAACCAACGTGTTTCTTAGATTAAAAGATTAAAGAAATAAAAGAAATAGAAACGTCTGCTGACCCAGACGTCCACTGTCGGCGCTCACAGCTTTTAGATCTGCTTCTTCTGTGTTAGTATGAAATGTGCATAATAAATAACATTTGATTCAATTAGTTTTTCTTTTTAATATCTGGCTGCCTGCTAGTAGATAACAACCCGCTGACCTGCTCCTCAACTGCAGCAGATGAATATTAATCGGCTGTTTCATTACTTCGTGTTATTAAACTGGATCTTGACCTGCAGCCGTGGTGTTGGTGGTGGTGGGGGGGGGGGTGGAGACTCGCTCCGACTACAGCTCCGCCTCCGCCGCCGGGACACCCAGGAAGTCAAATCAAACGCCTCCTCGCTGTCTGTCTGCGGTCGGTCTAAAGGTTCCTCTGAAGATGGAGATGAACGCAGCGCCGTGTTTTTTTTTTTGCTTTTTAGAGATAACAGGCGTCATTAAAAGCATTTGACATTTGCTGGCGTATATGTGTGTGTGTGTTTGACCTTATGCAAAGCAGCTCTAAATGATGCAGCGAGGAAGATGTCAGACAACCAGATCTTCAGCTGTCAGCTTGCCAGTTTTAATTATCTCTGCTGTTGGATGTCTGCGAGACTCTGGACCCCGAGTGTGAATGTAAATCAAACCGTCTTTAAATCCTCCAAAATAAGCTTTTTTTTTCTCTGCTCATAGTGACGCTCTTCATCATATTTAGTCCTCCTCCTTTATTGTAGCTCCAATAAAATCACTGAGAGCAGATGGGCTAATCACTACTTTAAAAACACAATACTTTACTCATTTTATAAGTTGTGCTAAAAACCACTCAGAGAGCACATGGCTCCATCAGCGGTGCACAAAACTCAATATGTGATATTTTATAACTAATACTAGAAAAGTAATTTCTTCTTCTCTGACAGTTTTAATCTGAATTTGGATTCAAATCAGCATCAAAATACACAAATTACTGATCATAGGATTATAAAACACCAAAATCTCATCACTTGTTTGTTTGTTTAATGCAAAATCATTGGTATAAACATTTGTTGTGGAACAATAGCGAGAACAATCTTTTTGTAAACATCCGTAATGAAAATAAATAAGACTTTTAACAAAGAGAAAGAAGGGCTTTGTATAAAATGGAAAAGATTTTATTACCGAGTAGGTTTTCACATAAAAGGGATTTGTCTTGGTGTTTTGGTGCATAATAATAAACACAGTGAGAGAAAATAAGAGACGAAAGCAAGTACTGCAACAGTCAAGAGACATGAATAAAATAGAAAGAACGTCAGTAAAGAAGAAATATTTAGTCTACAACATATGTTTTTAAAATGAAAGAGCTTTCAGTTTTGTGCAAGACAACTTGTTCTCAGTCTCAACTCGTCAAATACCGCCGTTTAGTCAGCGCTCCTCGGCATCGGAGACCAACGCACAGAGGCGCCCTTTAGCGACAGCATGTGACGAACTGGGCTTTCAACTAACTCCAATGTAAACCCACCCGCGGCGTTATTCGATAGTATTAATGGCGTAAGAGTCCGTTCAGGGCGAGCAGGAGGGATGGATGGATGGATGCAACAAACGCAAGACTTTCAACCAGGAGACCGCTGTTCGTGTCCCGTGTGAAACTAAAATTAACGTTGACTTATTTTGTCACGTCAGGCTTTAGTCACGTGAGTCGCTAGTCAGTGAAATTAACGTTGTTAAGATAACCGTTTCCTAACCCTAACTAAGTGTGTTATGTTACCTAAACCTAACTTCCTGTGAAAACGGAAGTTTATTTTGAAAGGATACTATGCATGTAACGAGCGTATATTGACACACCGTCCCCGGTCCGTCCAACAGTAACACCAGAGCTTTCCCCCGTGCGTCGGTCTCTGATGACCAAGCAGCGGTATTTGATGAGTTGGGAGTGAGAACGTGTTGTGCAAAATATTGTCCACTTCCAGTTGGGGTTTGCGACACACGGCCTCTTTCCTGTTTGCGTCCAGCTCTGTGCGTCGGACACAAACCAACTAACCGACAGTTAGCAGAGATGCTGCCCAAAAGAACAGAAGGAGAAACACACCTACTGTTAAACATTATGAAAGACTTGGATATCAACAGATTTTTGGATGTGTGCAAATATCACAACACCGACCTTTTCAAGAAGCTGGTTGAAGGAATAAAAGAGGGAGGCTGAGTTCACACGGTCCAACACCGGTTACAGAGTATGAACGACTGCACGTTAACGGGAATATTAATTTTCATTAGCCATGTAAACAGCTTAGTAGGATATTGTCGTTTTTTGGAATAAGGGCAAAAACCGGTTTATTGAGTGCATGTAAACTTCTGAACCTTCAATTCTGACCCTGACTTCTGTTTTATTTATTTTTTTTCCCAGGTGTCTGTGGGGCTTCTTCACGGTCGGGCCTCTCACATCATCTGGCCACCGAATCGTTGGCAGCAAATCAAACCGTCTCTGCCACCAAACCGAGGACCGCTGGACACCGACGAGGAAGAGGGATGAAGACACACAGACACCGTTTTTATACAGTAACTATGATAACGTCATCTAAACCGAAATGAAATGAGGCGTCCGTTAGTGTTTGGAAAGACACGCAGCTGTACGAACACATCCAAACCACACATTGTATCACTGGTATTCTTTCTAAAATGTCAAATTCAGGAGAAACCGATGCTGATTGAGTAATTGGGTGAATCCTGAGACTGTTAAACTGTTAGACTGTATATTGATTTTGTGTTTTTTTAATTTTGCCAGTCGTTCTCTCTCAAAGAAAGACTTTACAAACACTCAGCTTTATCTTCACAGACTGGGAGAGAACAGTTCATGTCAACAGATCCTGATTAACTTCACACAGAATAATTGAGTTGTGTTTCCCTTTACGGATGTCGCTATAGTGAAGCTTCTTTCGTGTCTTTTCTGTCAGTACAACCTCCATGTTTGTGACCTCTCGAGTGCACTTGAGGACAACCGTGTGAATTCAATTATTTCCTCAGCGCGAATGGGAGTAAACAATGTCATCATCTAAAAATCTATTTTCACTGTGCTTTTGTTTGTGTTGCTGGTGTTGTCACCTCTGAGCAGAAGGCTGCTGCTGCTAGTTCAGACAGATCCGATGAATATTCTCTTCGCTATTAAATACTCTGAGAGGAGAAAAATGAGCATTTAGCCTCCAACATCAACCAGGTTATCTGAAGCCTTTATTAGAGAGAGAAAACCACACAAGACAAAACAGCCAGCTGACTTCTGCCCGGCTCTCAAACAGCTTCGTCTTTTAAGAGGCGCGTCGCTGATTTGCATGAATCAAATTGAGGGAGCACTTGTGGTAAATTCAGCCAAATTGAGCTCTCGATTGTTGAATCTGCGATGCTAACAGCTGTGTCACGGCGTAATGGGACCCCGGAAGGCACAAGTGGGGCTAAATGCAGGTGTACTCAACCCTCCTACCGAGGCGACGCACAACAGCGGGGCTCACATCTGCATAATTAATTCACTCAAATGTGATGTGCATTTCTGTGACAATTAAATCTGACATTTAAGGTTTATGTTTGAGGTTAATAAACTGCAGCCAGTCTCTGCTTTAGTCAGAGCCTGAGCTGTTCTACTGTAATAATAAAGCTTGTGTTTATCTTCTACATCCTGCATTTACCTTATTTACAGAAAGACTGGAAGGACTCATCAGTCTGTGTGTGTGTGTCTCTAAGCTTCTTTTCTGTTTCCGTGCCAACTAACGCTGCCGGCTGCAGCTGCTAGGATACCGGCGTTGCCGTGGTGAGATATGGCCTCGTTTAGACGTGCAGGATCACTGCGCCGACGGGAAGGAAGCCGCATGTAGAGCCGTGCTTCCTCCATCAGTTAACAGACGCACAGAGTCCTGCTGCAGACACGTCTTCTTTGATTTTGTTTGTCATTTTTTCAATTATTTATTTATTATTAATTATTATTTAATATATTATATAATTATTATATTATTATAATTAGCATTATTCAGTTTTCCAAAGAATCCCGGCATGCAGGAAAAAGAAGCCTTCTCTGGCTTTATGCTCCTTTTACAACAGAGAGGTGAAGTCCCGCCCCTTGTGGTGGACCACCATGGGACCTTATTTCGGAAAAATATGTACGGTAGTCAACGGCGACAGATAAATCATTTTTATACGGAACCTGCCAAAATAAAAAATAAATGAAAAAATAAATAAATGACTCGATAAATAAATAAATATGTCATTAAATGTACCTAAAATAATATAAAAAAAATAAATGTAGCCATTAATTAATTGATTAAATTTGACATAAATTGATATTTTTGTTTTACTTTGCTTATTTATTTTTGCATTTATTTTCTATTTTTTATTTTTGCATTTATTTATTATTTATTTCATTTATTTTTGGATTTTATGGATTTATTTATTTATTTATTTCTGCATGATTTTCTCTTTGCATTTCACCTTTTATTCATTCCTCCAAACTTATTTATTTCTGTATTCTTTTCTTTTTACATTTCTTTATGCATTTCTGTCTCATTATGTAAATGAGGGTGCTGTCTCTCACTAAGGGAATTAATACAAAGATAGATAAATAAAGAAGCAAATTAAAACAGAAATATCAATTTATGTCACATTTTATCAGTTGATTAATGGCTACATTTATTTTTTAATTATTATTTATGCATTTAACCCCATGCAAATGTCCACAGTTACGTTAAGACAAGAAAAACACTTAGTTAGGGTAAGGGAAAACGTCATGGTTGGGCTTAAAATAAGAATGTAAAAGTAAGTAAAACACGTACGGAAACAACTACGGAAAACACGTCACAGACATCAATAAAAAACACGTAACAAACGTCACTAACGTAACTTACAAAACAAAACGCCGGTTATCAACAGTCTTGAACACGGTCTCCTTTGTTGTGCCCGTCCACCATAAGCGGTCTTTCTCGCTTTTTATACTACGTCACTAACTCTTACCGTAGATGCATTTACATCGCAGTCAGATCAGGATACATGGCGTACCAATTACACGCGGAAATGAAGAAAGACGTATTTTTTGCACGCTAAACGCCTCGCGCATTATCATGGCATTTATACCACGAACGGGCTGGTTCTGTGCGTTAAATCTTCACGAAGGAGATTTTGTATTTCTATCAGAGTGAAAAGTCCAGAGATAATGGGATCCTATATTCAACATGTCAATATGGCGTTCATTCTCAAGGACAATCCACCTCATTCTGATGGTCGTATTGCTGATGCTTCATCTCCCTTAAGTCAGTAACTTACAGCCTTCCCTGCACCCCGCATTAGTCCGAAGATACCTCTAAAGAAACATATGATCGCTGCTTGTGTGCTATTGGGTGAATGAATCAAACCAATCATCCGGGGTTGAAATCTACCCCCCATATCAATGTCATGAGGTCATGCATTTTACAACAGTTTGCCACCATAACTGCCCTTCACCAGGTTCTCCTGGATCCCTAATGAAATCTGGGAGCCGTCTCTAAACACTCTACGGCTCATTTGACTGTTTGATTGCTCCTCTCGCACCGCAATCTTGACCAGTTTGAAATGCAATTATGCTAATGGGAGCTCCGTGCAGGGTCAGTCCTGCACTCTGGGAACTTTACCTCGCCTGTGAATATCTGAGCCCCGGAGCCCCGTGGACGGTGGAAGATGTTTCATCTGGGCCCCGTAATAGATGTTAAACAGTGCTTGACTGATGCGTGTAGGAGAGCGATGGAAATTAACCTCAACTGCTCCGAGGTCGCCTCCTGAGCCTCGGGAGGAAACAGCAAACTTCATGCTTGTCCGACTATGAATCAACCTGCTGATGTCAAAGAACAAAGTCCTAAATAATCCGTCCAGGGGCAGCGGCTCAAATCTAAAGACAGACAAAAATCATTTACTTGAGATAAAGTCTGTAAGAACTGGTTGATAGATATTTTTACGGGGCAGATGTGACTCTGGAGGTAGAGCCGCTCGGCCACTAAGGTTGGAGCTTCGACCCCTCGCTCCTCCTGTCCACGAGTCAAAGTGTCTTTGGGCAAGACACTGAACTCTGAGTTTCTCCTGTTGCTCCCGCTTTGTCTATTAAGGTACAAAGGCGTTATATACAGCACAGTCTCACGGCAGTTCGTGAAATAGTCACGGAATTTTATCTATTTGATTCGTGTACATAGACATGAATTTTCCCTTTTATTTCGTGACACTCAGCACAACTTTCTACAACGTATTTTTAGTGCGTTTTCCTACAAATGTCCAGCAACACGTGACGCACGTGTCAATTTCCGCTCGAGTCTTTTAAAAAAAAAAAAAAAGACTTAGTTAGGTTTAGGAAAAGATCAACTTAGTTAGGTTTAGGCAACAAAACTACTTTGTTAGTTTTAGGAAAAGATCCACTTGGTTAGGTTTAGGCAACAAACTACTTAGTTAGGTTTAGGGAAAGATCGACTTGGTTAGGTTTAGGCAACAAAACTACTTATTTAGGTTCAGGAAAAGATCATCTTGGTTAGGTTTAGGCAACAAACTACTAAGTTAGTTTTAGGAATAGATCGACTTGGTTAGGTTTAGGCAACAAACTACTTAGTTAGGTTGAGGTAAAGATTAAAATAACACCGGAAGTGGCGTAACTTAAGTACGGAAGTTACGTGACAAATAAATCAACATTGACTTCTGGTCTCACACGGGGCACCAACAGTGGTCTCCTCGGTGAAAATCCGGTGTTTTTTTACCCACCCATCCTCCTCCCTACGCGGCATTCGCTGCTCTTTATGCTTCCTGGTTCACAATTACGTTGATTACATACGAATTGATTTCGTGCTGACCATCACGGGGAAAAAAAAGGGAATTTGTATCTATGTACATGAATCAATACATTAAATTCCGTGACTATTTCACGAACTGCTGTGCCACTGGACTGTTCAATAAGTTCAGTCCATTCAGTTTTATTAGTAACTCTAATGTAATTACTAAAACACTAAGTGAGTAATATATTACTGATCACTACTCATCATCAGTAGAAAAGATGAACTGAACTAAGTGTACAGTGACAGGCAGCAACACCGTCTGCTGTTTTCATTTCATAACAGCGTTTTGAAGTTGTTTCTTCTCTGCAAATGAACAAATAAATGTATAATGAATTATTTGTTTTGTCCTGTTGGGCACCAAAAAGGGCTTTACTGAGTGTGTTATCGGATGAGCGTCTCTTTGCAGTGACTCATTAGCTCAGTGTCACGGTGAGGCCAAACACACTGCATGTGTTTAAACGCCTGGATTAGATTAACTCAGCGAGAGAGCTGCTGACGACCTTTCATGATCTGAAGGGTTACGCCAGTTATTTTTTTTAATTGCCGTGCTATGTCATTACCTTCTTAATGATAACAATAATTGCTTAGCACTTAAGAGATGCTTAAGAAACAAAAGCAACTTAACAAACCATCAGCTACAACAAAGAGAAGATTTCCACTCTTTACTAATTAAAGCTTATTACTCAGGCTGACGCAGCAGATTTCAGAAGACTCTTAAATTACCAAAAACCTCTACAGCAAGATTAGAACAATAAGTTAACACAAGTTGCGTGCTTCACAGAGTTTTTGTTTAGTTCTTAACGAGTCAAGTTTTATAATTGGGTTTTCTTCCAGGAGGTTTTGAAGACCCCGACTGGAAATTATTTTAAAAGTTTAATTTACTTCTTTTTCGTCCTCCTGCCTCGTCTTTTTCTACTTATTTAATTTTCCAGAAGTGTTTCCAGAGAGAGAAAACTTGGTGGATTCAACTGTGAGTTTGTGTGATTGGAAAACAAACAGAAAGTTTTAGTGGTGTCGGATAAGTGAGAGCTGCTCCAGCCTGACCTGACTTAGCTTTATGTCTTTCTGGTCTCTGTGCTGCCTCATCCCTGATGCATTTCTGCCTGTATGATTCTTTGGCGGCTCTATATTTGATACACGAAAACCTGACATTTGTCACTGATGTTTTAGATGACTGAAATATGCACATTCTCTTATCAAACTCCATTACTGCAGCTTCCATTACCTCCTGCTGCTCTAACCATAAATTGATGCTAATGCCAGTAGCAGGACAAACAAACACAGACCCATGTGCAGAAATTTGCTAATGAAACATGCTGCAAATCAGGGTCCAAAATTAACACCTGAATGCTGTTAGATTTTCTGTTTGGCGAGTAAATCTCAGAAGGCTATCCGCCACACTGGCGGGTATACGTTTGTACCAAAATAGTCGTGTAATAAAAGACTACGCTCGGTTACACTGAGAGTCAGCGAGTGTGCAGATATAATTTCAGTAGTGGTGGGTCGGGGGAACGGACGCACGGCGCATGTTGTGTTTGTTTACTAGAAAGTTCTTGTGTTTTTTGGGGTGACGGCGAGATAAGACAGGTTTCTGCCAGCCAGTGTATTACAAGCCCGGCGGCCAGTAACGTTAACGAGTGTCCGGTCGAGCAAGCAAGCGAGCGTGTGACGGACGGTGAGTATGACGTTATCAATAACGTTATGGCTGAACGTAGCTGTAGCAGTGTGTGTACAGTTCAGACTGTCGGTTAATAAATCCTACAACTCCTCAAGACCCGAGCCAATTTCCTGTGTTTTACCCCCTGCTGATTAAAGTCAGACTCACTTAAGGTGGACTGACCTTTTAAGGTGGACTAGCTATTTTCATTTTAGTGACAAGCCGCTCCTCCGAGTTTACTCTGCTTTAGCATTCAGGCTTGAATTGATAAACCGTCAATATATTTAGATTATTTTACTCTGGCCTCTTCTCTTTGTATTCAACATAATACTTTATTATTTCAATGAAATGTACTGAAACAAATGTAAATGTGACACAAAAAAGGCAATTTATTATTTTGGCCGGTGAGTCAAAAAGTTAATTTCGGACACTGCTGCAAACAGAAAGTTTTAAACCCTTCAACTGTTTTGAAATTACACTTGAATTTGGGCTTCAGTTACAGCGATTTATAATTAGTTGCATTCCACCTGTTTTTCTTGGTAGGAGAGCGTTGGACCTCGCTCCAGATTGTTCTTGAGGTTGGGGTCAGAGGTCATGGTAGATGAGGACGGCCAAACGGGCGCCACAGCTGAGTTAAGGAGGAGGTCGAAAGGTTCCCACACCCAGCAGCAAGCAGCAGTGGCGTGATGTAACCGAGTGTGTTATAGAGATTAAAACGCTGCGTCGTCTCTCCGTGAGCTTCCGCCGGTTTTTCTAAGCTGCTATACGTGCTGCTGTGATACGTTTCATCGCCGTGGGCTCCTCACACGGCACCGCGGCCAATTCTATTCTCTCCAGCGGATCGGCACTTTATGCCTCGACAATGAAAAAAAAAGTATTGGTTTAGACAGAGATAACAACTGATGAGCTCGTCTTGAATAATTTCAAAGTTGTGTTGAAAAATAAAATATTTAAAATGTGATTTTTTTTTTTTTTGCTCCGGCTGTGACAGAAATTAAAGTTCATTATATCCGGATGTCACCGTCTGGTTAGATAAAGCAAATGAAAGAGATGGGAAAAAAAGCCCCTTATTGGACTTTAAAGCCTCTAGTAATAACATTAAAGTGGCAGTATTACCATCCATGTTGAATTAAGGGTTCAGAGATCCATATCTGCACAGCGCTCGCCTTGAATAAATCCCCTCTAATTACATAAAGGCTTCTTACACATCCTTCACAAGTTGTAAGCCATAATAAAATATTGCACGGAGATAATTAAATATCTAAGCTTCATAATTAAATATAAGTGGCTCATATGTGCATCTGTGATATTTACAGGTGGCAGTGATGTTTTTTCCTCTGTACGATGATTCAGCCCTCTCCCTCCTTCTTACTTCTCACCAGCCCTGATTCAAGGTGTCGGTGAGCGGCTGCTGCCCTTGAGCAAACCGTCTGGGGAATAGAAAGCCTCTTCCAGGCCTAGTTACTCTCATTTATCTCCCCTCGCAGTGGGGAGGTTCAAACACGAGCGCCTCGGGGACCTAATCTTAAATGAGATGTCATTTTGACCTCTCCTCAACACAGTCAGGAGAATGTGACCGACCTCCCCCCGTCTATTGATGATTAATTAATGGCATACATGCAAGAGAGAGAGAGAGACCCCCCACTTTAATGTTACAGTGGCTGTAGTCCAACGTATTAATGCATGATATGAGTGGGGCTTCTGAAATAGCTCCTGCCACTTAACAACTCTATTGCATGTACACCCAAATAAGTAGTTTTGTTGCCTAAACCCAACCAAGTCAATCTATTCCTAAACCTAACTAAGTAGTTTGTTGACTAAACCTAACCAAGTCGATCTTTTCCTAAACCTAACTAAGTAGTTTGTTGCCTTAACCTAACCAAGTCGATCTTTTCCTAAACCTAACTAAGTAGTTTGTTGTCTAAACCTAACCAAGTCAATCTTTTCCTAAACTTAACTAAGTAGTTTGTTGCCTAAACCTAACCAAGTTGATCTTTTCCTAAACCTAACTAAGTAGTTTGTTGCCTAAGCCTAACCAAGTCGATCTTTTCCTAAACCTAACTAAGTAGTTTGTTGCCTAACCAAGTTGACGAATTGATTTTGTGGGATATATACGAATTATAGTGCATTAGTTTTCATAGATATAGCTACGAACAGTGTGTGAGAACAGCCTGAACAATGGCCACCACCACCACGGTTATTTAAAGGAAGAGTTCCAGATTTTGAGAACTTATTTGCTTCCTTTCTGGGAGTGAGATGAGAAGATCGATACCACTCTCATGTTGTTAATGACAGAGATGAAGTCGTGCGGTTAGCCTAGCTTAGCATAAAGGTAGGCTAAGCTAGCTTGTCTGCCCAATGTTATAAAAAGGACACCAAGTTCGTATATTTTGTCCGAAATTGTTGCACGTTTAAAAATAAATACGACCTCATATTATGATAATCATGTACACCGACAGGTTTGATTTTATGCGTTTTTCGCATTCTTAAAAAAGCAAAAGAGGGTTGTTTGACCACTCAGAACCACCGTCGGTGCAAACATCATCACCCAAAATGGCATCTGATAAACAATCACTATGTCTCACAGCACAAATCAATCTACGATAAAGAAATAAAAGAATATGGAGATGCTGAATTTAAAGACAGATTGTGGCAGGTGGTTGCAGAACAGCATCGGGGATGGTTGTAAAACAAATGATGTATAAAGATGAGACAGTAGTGATTGAGCTCTAGGCAGCTAACCGTTAGCTTCTTGCTAATGTCTTTCATTCATTAGCCTTGTTAGGACTAACGCTATCCATCGCACTCACGTAATTAATTCAGTTTTGACTTATATTGCGAATTTTCGCAACAAATAAACACATCGGACTCAGTGTGCAAAGTTTCTGTGCATAACGTTTTTTACCCGATGGCGGATTAAAAAATCTCATAAAAACGGACTTGGTGTGCAAAGATCTTAACTCTTAAAAATAATAGTAATGAAAATACTATTTCTGTATAATTTGTTTAGAAATTTGTTGCTGTGTAAAAAGGTTCCTCAAGTGGAAACAAATGTCCGTTTACTTCTACTGAAATCAGTAAAAACCTGTTTAAAGATCACACCTCTATCGATAAACGGATGTAATTTATCACAAGTGACGGACCACATGTTGTCTGTCTGCTGATTAGTTAGTAGACAAACAGTTGTTAAGTGTTATTGGTTGTTAATGGGCTAAACTTGTGTTATGCAAACCTGTAGAAATATTCTCATTTTAATCAGAACAAGTTGTAGTTGTAGCAGCAATATTATTATCATCATAAAGTATAAAGTACACAGAGTTGGTATTAGATTAGTATTAAAATCCACATCTGCCCCAAACCTCTGCATCTTCTTCTCAACACTGCATAATAATAGAAATATTTAATGCAATATTAATATTGTGCATAAAATGGAAATCCTCAAAGTACAAAAAAAGTACGAGAGTAGTGATTGAGCTCTAGGCAGCTAAACGTTAGCTTCTTGCTAATGTCATCAGTTCATTAGCCTTGTTGGGACTAGCGCTATTCATCGCACCCACGTAATTAATTCAGTTTTGTATCGTACTGCAAATTTTCACAACGAATAAAATAATAAAACACATCTGACTCAGTGTGCAAGGTTTCTGTGCATAACATTTTTTATTGGATGACGGATTAAAAAAAAAACGCATACGAAAAAATACGGACTTGGTGTGCAAAGACCTTAAAAATAATAGTAATGATAATAATATTTCTGTGTAATTTGTTGCTGTGTAAAAAAGTCAACTGAGCGGAAACAAATGTCCGTTTACTTCGACTGAAATCAGTAAAAACCTGTTTATAAAATCAAACCCTTCTTGATAAACGGATGTAATTTATCACATGCTGTGTGTCTGCCAGAAGGAGACTCTGTGTTGTTTGTTCCCAGGCATCAGGGTTTCCTCCGGCCCCCCCCTCAGCTGAGCCCTTCAGAGGATGAAGAGGGATGAGGAAGAGGAGCAGAGCTGGAGGTCGCGGAGGCAGCTCAGATGAAAGAGGAGTTCAATAATAAGCAGCACTTTGTAGGATTTGTTAGAAGCTGAAAACGGGCTTTTACTGTCACGACCCCGAGACACGACCTGCATGAGGAGCTGAGACCGGCAGAATCTGGACATTCATTTCTATTGACTTCCTGTTGCAGGATCAGATGTATTTTATCCTGCTGGTTTTACTGATCCAGATAACGTCTCTCTGCGGCTCCTTCTGCTCTCATGTTTTACTGGTTTTAATTTATTTTATGAGTTTGATGTTGGTTTTTATTGGCTGTTCAGGAAGCAGTTCGATAGACAGAGCTCAGGGCCGCAGTATTTACCAAGAAGATCTTTAACTTCATTAGAAGTAGTAATACTACAGTGTAGAAATACTCTGTTACAAGTAACTGCATTTAAAATCAGAATCAGAAATACTTTATTGATCCCCGGGGGCGTTACAGTTGCTCTTATATAAACATAATGTAAAATGTAAGGAAATAGAAAGCTGTAAATAAGTTAAATAAAGTAAGTTGTTAAGTGTTATTGGTTGCTAATGGACTAAACTTGTGTTATGCAAACCTATAGAAATATTATTTTTAATATTATTATAATCAGAAGTACTACAAGTTGTAGTTGTGGCAGCAGTATTATTATCATCACAAAGTATAAAGTACACATAGTTGGTGTTAGATTAGTATTAAAATCCAGATCTGTCCCAAACCTCTGCATCTTCTTCTCAACACTACATAATAATAGAAATATTCTAAGTGAAATATGCCTAAAATTGAAATAAAGTAAAGTACAAGTACCTCAAAATTGTGCTTGAGTACAGTACTTAATCAGAAGTACTTCAGGTTGTAGTTGTGGCAGCTGTATTATCATAAAGTATAAAGTACACAGAGTTTGGATGCACAGAGCGACGTCCACTGAGGATGTTAAAGTCCAGAGGTGCCCCGAACGTCTGCAGAATAACAGAAATATTATAAATGAAATATTAATATTAATCCCAGATCAGTTAATAATGAAACCCAGCCAGACAGCGCTCTCCTTTTATTACTCTGCCCCCCCCCAAACCAAACCTGTGGCGGCTCAGCTGACCTCCCTATTGACAGAGCGAGCCTCTCAGCTGGTCAGCAGCATCAACACACCGAGTCCCAGCAGGTTGCTTCTCCAACATGAAGCCAACATGGCCGCCCATTAAGAAACCCAATTCAGCAGCTCAGAGTCCTGCTGAGAGGCCGACGCCGTGGTCGAGCTGATAAGCGGCTCAACGCTCTGTATTACAACACATCCCCCGCTCAACGCTGCCACTCCGACCTGGGTTATCTCCAGCACCAGTGGCTACAACAGGCAATTTGTGGAGGGTTATATAGGGTAATTAAAGAATGTGCTGTGTGGTGTTGGCTGACATATCATGTTTGTGTTTCCCCTCAGGGCGTCTGCCAGCGAGGCGTCGCCATGGAGAGACGGCGAGCTGCAGGTGGGAAACGAAGACAAGAGTGGAGAGTCACTCAAACATTCACTTTGCATCTGCTGTTTTTACTGAACGCTCTTATTCTAACAACAAAACATTGTGTTTATTGTTCATCTTCGGATGGTTTTCAGACAAAAATTAAGATTTTTATTTTCATAAATATCTGTTGTTATTTATTTATTAATATAAATAAACAATTGGTCCCTGATATAGGCTTAAAAGTCTGTTTCACCACAATTTCGACTTTTATTAATAATTATTATCAATAAGTGCGGCCGATGAGGAAGGGTGCCCACCAGCATTTTTTATTTTTTTAATTATTAGTATTTTTTTTTTTTAGAGGCGCCCTTGATGATATGCCTTAAGTCGGCCCTGCTGTAAATAAGTTAAAAATCTTTATTAACACGACTATAAACAAACTACATGATATCTTAAAACTTTCTTTTATAGGAAAGCGTTATTTAATATGTTTTATTATTTTATTATTATTTATAATTATTATTACTTTACACTCTTATTCTAACACCTTCATGTTTATTGTTCATCTGAGGCTGTAAATAAGATAAATACCTTTATTATCTATAAACAATGATATCTTAAAACATTCAACATTCAGTCACACGTTAGCATCACTTCATGTCCTGGATGGATGTGGAAATAAACAACTGTTTGCTAACAAGTTCATCATATCAGCTTAAAAAGAAGATGATTATGTGTCAATGTTGGGTTCACAACTTGTTTTCCAGAAGGAGGCAGATTTGATTTTAAGGCTCTGTGCTCCAGAGTTAATTAGAGGAAGTGAAGAAGGAAGGAGGGATGTGAAGTATTTCTTGAGGGTCTTAAAGCTTTAGGGAGAAGACGAGGACTGATGCTGCTGACCTGACTGGAGGAGACGACATCCAACCCTTAAAAAAACAACTCTGATGGAGCAGAAGGTCCTCGGAGAGATGAGCGTCAGGTCAGCAGGTCAGGAAGTTGAGAACTCTGTATACTTGCAACACTCTGTATAAACAGAGTGTTGCAAGTATTAAGTGTTTTACTACTTTATAGTTTGTAGTATTACTACTTTTACTTTCCTTCGTCCACCACTGATGATAACCAGCTTCATGATACCAGTTATCAGGATCACCAGTGTTAGATGAACTTGCTTCGTTTTAATGTCACAGATATTATAGGCTACAACCTCCATTCTCACCCACTATACTCTGCACAGCGGATATATGAACAAGAGGGTCAAAGTTCAAGGCGCAATGTTATGAAGAATTTTGTGTCCCAAAATGTTAATTATTCATTTATTTATTTGTTTTATTATTTATTTGTTTCACACACATATCTAAATAAATAAATAATTAACATTTTATTTGTTAT
Organism: Sebastolobus alascanus; assembly: GCA_916701645.2. Taxonomy (NCBI): domain Eukaryota; kingdom Metazoa; phylum Chordata; class Actinopteri; order Perciformes; family Sebastidae; genus Sebastolobus; species Sebastolobus alascanus. The sequence continues at coordinate 298,812 of CAKAOJ020000462.1, forward strand.
ATGTGAAACAAATACATTATTTATTTATTTGTTTCACACACATATATATATATAAATAAATAAATAAATAAACAAATAAATAATTAACATTTTATTTTTTTATATGTGTGAAACAAATACATAAATTATTTACTTGTTTCACACATATAAAAAATAAATAAAATGTTAATTATTCATTTATTTATTTATTTGTTTCACAGATAAATAAATACATAAATAAATAAATAGCTGATTCACATTTCCTTTTTTAGATGTGTGAAACAAATAAATAAAACGTTATTTATTTACTTATTTATTTATTCGTTTGACACGTATAAAAAAGTAAAATGTGAATTATGTATTTGTTTATTTATTTATTTGTTTCACATAAATAAATAAATAAATAAATAAATAAATAAATAAATAAATAAATAAATAACATTTTATTTATTTGTTTCACATAAATAAATAAATAAATAAATAAATAAAATTTCATTTATTTGTTTCACACAACCATATAAGAAAAAATAAATAAAATGCTAATTTCGCGCACGTTTGACCGTGCTGCACCACCGCGCGGTGGTTGCTTAGCGACAGGGTCACGGGGGGGGGGAATCACTTCCGCCGGCAGATACAATGTAACAAAGTTAGCTGCTAACAGCGGCTACAAGATGGAGTCATTAACTCCTACCGAGGAGGAGACTGAACAGAGTCTGGAGACAAACACCAGCTGCTGACCGACCTGCAGCGCTGCATAAACACCTGGTTACCATGGTGACCAGATTATAACGCATAAAACCATCAGTGGATTAATTAAAGTGGAGCAGCATCCTCACCACGCCGAACACAGCTCACCTCCACCTGCAGAGCACACCAACACAACTCACCTCCACCTGCAGAGCACACCAACACAACTCACCTCCACCTGCAGAGCACACCAACACAACTCACCTCCACCTGCAGAGCACACCAACACAACTCACCTCCACCTGACAGCAACAGGTAAGTCTACTAACCTAATAACCACCACGTGGCATGCTGAGCTACATCTAGGCCACACCTGGCCTGGAGAATTTTTATTTTATTAACAAAATATAAGTAAATTAACAATATGTACATTCAAAACTGTTCATGCCAGAGGTACAATAAAAAAATAAGATAAAAAATAAATAAATATAATAAACGATAGAGATATATACATCTATATAGAGACAAAAAATACAAAATCAAAATAAATTCACATCTGTCCATAAGAAACTGATCAAACACAAAGCTGGTTCTGGTTGCCTTCTTATTCTTAATGTTTTTAATTGTGGTGCCACAATTGCTGCTGATTCTATCTTTTGATTTTCCAAAACATGTTCTTTATGTTAACTGTGTGTTAATATGCATACTGTGAATATTTTATATTATATATTACAGCTGTTTGTGGTAATGGCATTGAATGTTTTGAAAGTGTTCTTTTATCAGGTACCTCAATTTGTATTTAAATTCAGTGTTAAGTTGTTAAATCTATCAGTTCTTGATAAAAAATGTTCTAAATTGGGTTTGGAGTCCGACCATCTCTAATTGTGAATGTGGAATTTTCCCCAAAATAGAATCAACTGTACAAAGAACATAACATCTTTATCCTTCTCGTTACCTTCAAAAACCATCGTCCTTTTCCTGAAATTGAATGTGTCCAGTTTTCCTTCTTAAATAATGTTCAACATCCACCCACAAAATTCTGGTACAGTGATAAAACAAACGGCATATTGTTTCTTCTTCTAATTCACAGAAAGTACAAGAATATTAATTCTAAATCTCTCTAATGTCTTAACTTATTTAACCCTATTATTGAGACAGAATTTGTCCCCAACTACCCAGATTTTCTGCCAATTAATTTCTCCATAAAGTGAAGCGCAGAAGAATCTTCCTGGAGGCAGAGTTACAGCTTATATGCAATTCCTTATGAATTTTATTAGCGCATTTATTCTTGGTAATGTCGAATCTACCACTATACCCGGCCTGCAGTAGGTGACACACCAGTACGCCGTGTACAGAGTGTATTCCCAGAAATCAAACATATTTTTTTTAAATGAAACCCTTCACTTTGCTAAAGTGGAAAACCTCTTTTACTTTTCATTAAATGTATTAATAACTGCTCAGCTTAAAGTTGAATATGTTAATCAGCTTCTGTATTTGAATACACAATCATTGCCTTCTGAAATTTACAGTAACCTATTCATTTAAAACTAATAACAAGCAGCTTTAATCACTCATTAAGAACACAAAAACTCATAAAGTTTGCATGAAACCCCTGAGAAGCAACGTCCCCGTACAGTGACTCTGTGGATTTTCATATTTATCAACTTTTGCTAAATAGTCTATTCTAAATTAATTAAAATGCGAGGATCTCTCTCCAGTGTCTACTTAAATCCTGTTTGTTTCACCAGAAGACCGTTTAAAACTAAGTAGTCGTTGTGATCAGCAACTTAAAACTGTTTTCAATGCAGCACAAACTCTGAAATTCATATTTACACAAGGACAAACATTATTTAAAAAGTTCCACTGTAAGTTTTGAATATATTTTCAGCTTGTGAGTCGTTTAATTTAAGGTTAAAGATAATTTTGGTTGTTTTTCTCAGCTGTAAACACACAGTCTCTGTGAAATAAACCCCACGTTTCCTCAGCCAGTGTTAAACCCTTCTGTGAATGTTTTCTCTGTGCTGCTTCAGAGAACACGTCCGGCTAAATGTCTTTATTTTATTCACTTCAAACCTTTGCAGGCCTTTTTACTTTGAAGCTCGCGTCCCGTCCCGTCCCCGTCAGGCTGAAGCCTAAAAAAGCCGCCGCACGAGTGAAGAATCCCAGACTGAGAGGAGACGGAACAGAACCGAGTCCGGGGCGAAGACAAACATGGCTGAACTCTCTAATCTCCCAGAGTAACGTGGATCACGGAGTCTCTCCACTCCGGCCGTCCTTTACCTCTGAAGTCGGCTCGCTGGAGTCTCATAAACCCTGCAGAGATCTGGACCCGTAGCTCAGTACAGTTCCTCTGAGCATCATAAGTAGGTGAGCATGGGAAAGTTCACACCTGAAGTGTTCCACGACCTGAAACACCCCCCCCCCCCCCCCCACCATCATACAGGGATGTTAAACATGATGGTGGAGGAAGTACTGCAGTAAAAGTACTACTGTAATACCACACTGTGAAAATACTCCACTACAAGTAAAAGTCCTGCATTGAAAATATCATCTAAGTAAAACCTGAAAATGTAGTTAAAGTATAAAAAAGAAAAGTATTAAACACCCGAGCGCTGGGCTGAAACACCATACGGCATTTAAATTAGGGCTGTCAATCGATTAAAATAGTTAATCACGATTAATCGCACATTTTTTATCTGTTCTAAATGTACCTTAAGGGGAGATTTATCAAGCATTTAATCCTCTTATCAACATGGGAGTGGACAAATATGCTGCTTTATGCAAATGTATTTATATATGTGTTATTGAAAATTAATTATCAACACAAAACAATGACAGATATTGTCCAGAAACCCTCTCAGGTACTGCATTTAGCATAAAACAATCAATCATAACATGTCAAACTGCAGCCCAACAGGAAACAACAGCTGTCAGTGTGTCAGTGTGCTGACTTCACTATGACTACCGATGGATTCCTGAGGTTTTTCTCTCTTATATTATACATTATACATAGACTATACATTAATATTTACAGATTAAAATGTACACACTCGGCTGGGAGATACAAGCCCGGTCTGGCTTGTTCCACCAGTGATGAGATTTTATAGCTCCATCGTCACCATGGTTACTGTAGTATTAAATATTAATTATAAAATAAATGCATGGAAATATGAAAATAACACAAATATATATATATACACCTAACGACTATCAAATACAGGTAAAATTACTAAAAACCTCCGGAACTCGTCACTTCCTGAGAACCTCCTTGCCGGTTGGAGACGTGTAACCATGGTAACCCGTACCAACCTCATGTGACCAAAACGACGAGAATCAAAGTCTGAATTAATTTAAAATATATATTACGCCTATAGCAAAGTGGAATCCTATACTTAAAGTTAAATTGAAGCGTTATTGATATTACAGAGCCGTCTTTTATGAACGTTTTCATTACTGCCGCATTGCATTGTGGGACATTTATGCTGCTGTAGTGTCCAGCGTTGCATACTAAAATATCTCACATCCTGTTTTAGCTACTAAATAACATGTTAGTGTGGAGTTTCGGACGCAACCTTTACCTGCTAAACATCAACATGTTGGCGATGTCATTGTGAGCTTGTTAGCATGTTGAAGTTAGCATGTAGCTCAAAGCACCGCTGTGTCTAAGTACAGACTCACAGAACTGCAAGCATGACTGTTAGTCTGGTTTGTAGTTGTGTGAGATTTAATATCCACCTTCTCATGATGTCAAACTAAACTAAAACTTATAAATACACGTAATGTAGAATTTTAGCAGGTCATGAATTTTTAGGTGGTTTTCACATCAACTAAACATTAAAGTCAAACAACTTACGTCTATAAATCACTGAAATGTTCCTCAACAAACTCAAAACTATGTCTTAGATATTCAATATGTTTATATAAGTATATGATTTTTTTCCCCTATGGTGTCACTATTTATAGGAAATGTTCATTGACAATGTTATGGTTCAGTTTTGTGCCTTTTAAAATGAGTTAATTGATGATAAATCTGTGATATAAAAGACATATTGTACTAAACTTTCCGTCATCAGGAGCTTCTGAAGACTTCATTCACTGTTTCCTTAATCACGCTGTTAGGCAGAATAAAAGCCTGATTTTTCTCTGTGCGTTACGACTATGAGAGAGCTACTGTACAAATGAACAAGATACAGATTGTTTCCCCCCCTGAAGCATCTATATTAATTACAGTAATTAGAAATTATAATGTTGAGCTGCCTGTAGCGATTGTAATCTTAGAGAGAGGACACTGAAAAGAAATGAAAAAAAAAAATCACTCATCTCTGCATGCAGATTAATATTATTATTATTATTTCAGCAGCTTGTTTCAGCTGATGAGCTGAAGACAACAGTGAGGTGTGACTGCCTCCTGCTGGCTGCACGACATGCATTCAAAATCATAATGACGAAGGGGAAAGACTTTATGAAACGGAAGAACATTAAATCACACACAACTACAAAAATGTCAGGGACGGCTCATTAAAGTCTGAGATTTATTTCTACTGTAAAAGAGTTACTATCCAACATTATTATACCAACAAACCAGCATAATAAATACCCTCATCATCATCATCATCATCATCATCATCATTAATAAAATCACTCCAAGTAAAACATCGTAAAAAGAAATGATGGAAAAATTACGTACAAGTTATGTTAATTAATGGAGTCATTTTACAGAGTGGTATTACTTTTACTTAAATTAAAGATCACAGTACTTCTACTGCAGGTTATTATTAAGAAATTTTACCTGAGTCTTTCAACAAATGTTTGTTTTTAACATGTTTTCTTTATGTATCTGTCTTGTTAAAAAAGTCAAAATCTTAACTCAAGGTCTTCTTATTAGCTTTTTTTTTTTTTTTTTCCAGACTTTCAACCGAATCTTCTCAGCAGATTGAGGAAGATTGTGAGGTGCAGTTGAAATCTCAGGAAAAAGCTGGTTCAGTGGATCGTGAGTTAATTTTTTAATTGTATGTTTTTACATCTGTTTACATTTCTCTGTCAGACTCTGCCTTTAATTTATCCATCTGCAGGCTTTGCTGTGCTGACGACGTGTCCTCGAGCGAGATACTGAACTACCACCAACTCAGTACGTGAACATCACTCTAATTCAGTGACTCTGAAGCTAAATTAACTCACTAAAATATAAACACAAAATTATACTTCTCTCTGATGTCTGCATTTAATCAGAATAACACAGTGGTAGGAGAAATTCTCAGATCTTCGACTTAAGTGAAAGTAGCAAATACTACAGTGTAGAAATACTACTGTTACAAGTAAAAGTCCTGCATTCAAAATTTAGGTAGAAATACAAAAGTAATAGCATCAAAATATACATAAAGATCAAGAGAAAAACGTTTTATTATACTCATATGCCATTAAAAAGTCATAGTATACTATGTTCAAAAAGGTCATAAACATTCTTAGAATAGTATATCATAAAAAAGTCATAGTATAGGATATCGAAAAAATTTATGAAAAAAGTCATCATATAGTATGACAACTTTTGTGAAAAAAAGTCACAGTATAGTATGTCGAAAGATTTCATAAAAGAAGTCAAAGTATAGAATGTCGAGAAATTTCATGAAAAAAAGTCACATATAGTATGTCGAAACATTTTATGATTTCAGTCACGGAAAAAAGTCATAGTATAGGATGTTGAAAAATTTCATGAAAAAGTTATAGTATAGTAAGTCGCAAAATTTCATGAAAAAAAGTCATAGCATAGTATGTCGAAATTGAATGAAAAAAAGTCATATTATAGTTTGTCGAAAAATGTTGGTAAAAAAGTAATAGTATAGTATGTCGTAAAAGTTATAGTATAGTTTGTCGAAAAATTTCATTAAGGAAAAGTCATAGTATAGTATGTCGAAAATGTTTGATAAAAAGTCATAGTATAGTATGTCGAAATTTTCGCGAAAAAAGTCATAGTATAGTAAGTCGAAATTTTCGCAATAAAAAGTCATAGTATAGTATGTCGAAAATGTTCATGAAAAACGTCATAGTATAGTATGTAGATTAGTTTTATGGGAAAAAAAAAACTCATAGTATAGAATGTCGGAAATTTTATGAAAAGAAAGTCATACTATAGTATGTCGAAAAAATGTCATAATATAGAATGTCGAAAATCTTCATGAAAAACGTCATAGTATAGTATGTAGATTAATTTTTTGGGAAAAAAAACTCATAGTAGAGAATGTCAAACATTTTCATGAAAAAATGTCGTAGTATAGAATGTAGATTAATTTTTTTGGAAAAAAAACTCATAGTAGAGTATTTCGAAAATTTTCATGAAAAAAATCATATAGAATGTCGAAAATTTTCATGAAAAACGTCATAGTATATTATGTAGATTCATTTTGTGGAAAAAAAAACTCATGTTGATAATTTTCATGAAAAAAAAGTCATACTATATATAGTATGTCGAAAATTTTCATGAAAAAATGTCAGTTTTGAATGTCGAAATTTTCATGAAAAAAAGAGTCATACCATAGTATGTCGAAAATGTTCATGAAAAAAAAGTCATACTATATAGTATGTCGAAATTTTTCATGAAAAAATGTCATGGTATAGAATGTAGAAAATTTTCATGAAAAACGTCAAAGTATAGTATGTAGATTAATTTTGTGGAAAAAAAACTATGTTGAAAATTTTCATGAAAAAATGTCAGTGTAGAATGTCGAAAATGTTCATGAAAAACGTTATACTATAGTATGTAGATTAATTTTGTGGAAAAAAAAGTAATGTCGAAAATTTTCATGAAAAAAAAGTCATACCAGAGTATCTCGAAAAAATGTCATAGTATAGAATGTCGATAATTTTAATGAAAAACGTTATAGTATAGTATGTAGATTAATTTTGTGAAAATAAAACTCATGTTGAAAATTTTCATGAAAAAAAAATCATAATATAGAATGTCGAAAATCTTAATGAAAAACGTAATAGTATACAATGTACATTAATTTTGTGGAAATAAAACTCATGTTGAAAATTTTCATGAAAAATAACTCATAGTAGAGAATGTCAAAAATTTTCATGAAAAATGTGTCATAGTATAGAATGTAGATTAATTTTTTGGGGAAAAAAAACTCATAGTATAGAATGTCGAAAATTTTCATGAAAAAAAAGTTATACTATAGTATGTCGGAAAAACTCATAGTATAGAATGTCGAAATTTTCATGAAAAAATGTCATAGTATAGAATGTCGAAAATTTTACTGAAAAACGTCATAGTATAGTATGTAGATTAATTTTTTGGAAATAAAACTCATGTCGAAAATCTTAATGAAAAACGTCATAGTTTAGTATGTAGATTAATTTTTTGGGGAAAAAAACTCGTAGTAGAGAATGACGAAAATTTTCATGAAAAAATGTCATAGTATAGAATGTGGATTAATTTTTTTTGAAAAAAAACTCATAGTAGAGTATGTCGAACATTTTCATGAAAGAAATTCATATTAGGGAATGTCGAAAATTTTCATGAAAAACGTCATAGTATATTATGTAGATTCATTTTGTGGAAAAAAAACTCATGTTGAAAATTTTCATGAAAAAAAAAAGTCATACTATAGTATGTCGGAAATGTTCATGAAACATTTTTATAGTATAGAATGTCGAACATTTTCATGAAAAACGTTATAGTATATTATGTAGATTCATTTTGTGGAAAAAAAACTCATGTTGAAAATTTTCATGAAAAAAAAGTCATAGTATAGTATGTTGAAGATTTTCATGAAAAAATGTCATAGTATAGAATGTCGAAAATTTTCATGAAAAATGTCATAGTATAGTATGTAGATTAATTTTTTGGGAAAAAAAACTCATAGTAGAGAATGTCAAACATTTTCATGAAAAAATGTCGTAGTATAGAATGTAGATTAATTTTTTTGGAAAAAAAAACTCATAGTAGAGTATTTCGAAAATTTTCATGAAAAAAATCATATAGAATGTCGAAAATTTTCATGAAAAACGTCATAGTATATTATGTAGATTCATTTTGTGGAAAAAAAAACTCATGTTGATAATTTTCATGAAAAAAAAGTCATACTATATATAGTATGTCGAAAATTTTCATGAAAAAATGTCAGTTTTGAATGTCGAAATTTTCATGAAAAAAAGAGTCATACCATAGTATGTCGAAAATGTTCATGAAAAAAAAGTCATACTATATAGTATGTCGAAATTTTTCATGAAAAAATGTCATGGTATAGAATGTAGAAAATTTTCATGAAAAACGTCAAAGTATAGTATGTAGATTAATTTTGTGGAAAAAAAACTCATGTTGAAAATTTTCATGAAAAAATGTCAGTGTAGAATGTCGAATATGTTCATGAAAAACGTTATACTATAGTATGTAGATTAATTTTGTGGAAAAAAAAGTAATGTCGAAAATTTTCATGAAAAAAAGTCATACCAGAGTATGTCGAAAAAATGTCATAGTATAGAATGTCGATAATTTTAATGAAAAACGTTATAGTATAGTATGTAGATTAATTTTTTGAAAATAAAACTCATGTTGAAAATTTTCATGAAAAAAAAATCATAATATAGAATGTCGAAAATCTTAATGAAAAACGTAATAGTATAGAATGTACATTAATTTTGTGGAAATAAAACTCATGTTGAAAATTTTCATGAAAAATAACTCATAGTAGAGAATGTCGAAAATTTTCATGAAAAATGTGTCATAGTATAGAATGTAGATTAATTTTTTGGGAAAAAAAAACTCATAGTATAGAATGTCGAAAATTTTCATGAAAAAAAAGTTATACTATAGTATGTCGGAAAAACTCATAGTATAGAATGTCGAAATTTTCATGAAAAAATGTCATAGTATAGAATGTCGAAAATTTTACTGAAAAACGTCATAGTATAGTATGTAGATTAATTTTTTGGAAATAAAACTCATGTTGAAAATCTTCATGAAAAACGTCATAGTTTAGTATGTAGATTAATTTTTTGGGGAAAAAAACTCGTAGTAGAGAATGACGAAAATTTTCATGAAAAAATGTCATAGTATAGAATGTGGATTAATTTTTTTGGAAAAAAAACTCATAGTAGAGTATGTCGAACATTTTCATGAAAGAAATTCATATTAGGGAATGTCGAAAATTTTCATGAAAAACGTCATAGTATATTATGTAGATTCATTTTGTGGAAAAAAAACTCATGTTGAAAATTTTCATGAAAAAAAGAAGTCATACTATAGTATGTCGGAAATGTTCATGAAAAAATTTTATAGTATAAAATGTCGAACATTTTCATGAAAAACGTTATAGTATATTATGTAGATTCATTTTGTGGAAAAAAAACTCATGTTGAAAATTTTCATGAAAAAAAAGTCATACTATAGTATGTTGAAGATTTTCATGAAAAAATGTCATAGTATAGAATGTCGAAAATTTTCATGAAAAACGTCATAGTATAGTATGTAGATTAATTTTGTGGAAAAAAAAACTCAAAGTATAGAATGTCAAATTTTCATAAAAAAGAAACTTGTATAGAATGTCGAATATTTTCACGAAAAAAAGCCATAGTATAGTATATCGAAATTTTCGCGAAAAAAATTCATAGTATAGTATGTCGAAAAAAAGTCTCAGTATAGTATGTCGAAATTTTTGTGAAAAAAAGTCATAGTATAGTATGTCGAAATTTGTCAAAAAAAAGTCATCGTATAATATGTCGAAATTTTTGCGAAAAAAAAGTCATAGTATAGTATGTCGAAATTTTTGAGAAAAGAAAGTCATAGTGTAGTATGTCGAATTTTTCGCAAAAAAAAGTCATAGTATAGTATGTCGAAAAAAAGTCATAGTATAGTATTTCGAAATTTTAACGAAAAAAAAGTCATAGTATAGTGTCGAATTTTTCGCAAAAAAAAAAGTCATAGTATAGTATGTCAAAATTTGTGAAAAAAAAGTCAAAGTATAGTATGTCGAAATTTTTGCGAAAAAAAAGTCATAGTATAGTATGTCGAAAAAATGTCATAGTATAGAATGTCGAAAATCTTCATGAAAAACGTCATAGTATAGTATGTAGATTATTTTTTTGGGAAAAAAAAGTCATAGTATAGCATTTCGAAATTTTTGTGAAAAAAAAGTCATAGTATAGTATGTCGAAATTTTTGCGAAAAGAAAGTCATAGTGTAGTATGTCGAATTTTTCGCAAAAAAAAGTCATAGTATAGTATGTCGAAAAAAAGTCAGTATAGTATGTCGAAATTTTAACGAAAAAAAAGGCATAGTATAGTGTCTAATTTTTCGCAAAAAAAAAAGTCATAGTATAGTATGTCGAAATTTTTGTGAAAAAAAAGTCAAAGTATAGTATGTCGAAATTTTTGCGAAAAAAAAGTCATAGTATAGTATGTCGAAAAAATGTCATAGTATAGAATGTCGAAAATCTTCATGAAAAACGTCATAGTATAGTATGTAGATTATTTTTTTTGGAAAAAAAAGTCATAGTATAGCATTTAGAAATTTTTGCGAAAAAAAAGTCAGTATAGTATGTCAAAAAAAGTCAGTATAGTAAGTCGAAATTTTAGCAAAAAAAAGTCATAGTATATTATGTCAAAATTTTTGCGAAAAAAAAATCATAGTATAGTATGTCGAAAATTTTCATGAAAAAATGTCATTGTTTAGAATGTCGAAAATCTTCATGAAAAACGTCATAGTATAGTATGTAGATTTTTTTTTTTTTTTAAAAAAAGTCAGTATAGCATTTCGAAATTTTTGCGAAAAAAAGTCATAGTATAGTTTGTCGAAATTTTTCACAAAAAAGTCATAGTATAGTAAGCCGAAAAAAAGTCAGTTTAGTATGTCGTAATTTTCGTTTAAAAAAAGTTATAGTATAGTATGTTGAAATTTTTGTGAAAAAAAAGTCATAGTATAGTATGTCGAAATTTTTGCAAAAAAAAAGTCAGTGTAGTATGTCCAAATTTGAAAAAAAAAGTCAGTGTAGTATGTCGAAAAAAAAGTCATAGTATAGTATGTCCAAATTTGAAAAAAAAAGTCAAAGTTTAGTATGTCGAAATTTTAGCAAAAAAAAGTCATAGTATAGTATGTCGAAAAAAAAGTCATAGTATAGTATGTCGAAATTTTTGCAAAAAAAAGTCATAGTATAGTATGTTGAAATTTTTTTGAAAAAAAAGTCATAGTATAGTATGTCGAAAAACGTCATAGTATAGTATGGAGATTAATATTTTTGGAAAAAAAACTCAGTATAGAATGTAGAAATTTTCGCAAAAAAAAGTCATCGTATAATATGTCGAAATTTTCGCGAAAAGAAGTCATAGTATAGCATGTCGAAATTTTTGCGAAAAGAAAGTCATAGTATAGTATGTCGAATTTTTCGCAAAAAAAAAGTCATAGTATAGTATGTCGAAACAAAGTCATAGTATAGCATGTCGAATTTTTCGCAAAAAAAAGTCATAGTATAGTATGTCGAAAAAAAATCATAGTATAGTATGTCGTAATTTTCGCGAAAAAAAGGTCATAGTATAGTATGTCGAAAATTTTGAAAAAAAAGTCATAGTATAGTATGTCGAAATTTTTGTGAAAAAAATGTCATAGTATAGTATGTCAATTTTTGCGAAAAAAAAATCATAGTATAGTATGTCGAAAATTTTCATGAAAAAATTTCATAGTATAGAATGTTGAAAATCTTCATGAAAAACGTCATAGTATAGTAGGTAGATTATTTTTTTTGGAAAAAAAAGTCTTAGTATAGCATTTCGAAATTTTTGCGAAAAAAAAGTCATAGTATAGTATGTCAAAAAAAAAGTCATAGAATAGTATGACGAAATTTTTCGCAAAAAAGTCATAGTATAGTATGCCAAAAAAAAGTCAGTATAGTATGTCGTAATTTTCGTGAAAAAAAAGTCATAGTATAGTATGTTGAAATTTTTGTGAAAAAAAAGTCATAGTATTGTATGTCGAAATTTTAGCAAAAAAAAGTCATAGTATAGTATGTCAAAAAAAAAGTCATAGAATAGTATGTCGAAATTTTTCGCAAAAAAGTCATAGTATAGTATGCCGAAAATCTTCATGAAAAACGTCATAGTATAGTATGGAGATTTTTTTTTTTTTTAAAAAAAGTCAGTATAGCATTTCGAAATTTTTGCGAAAAAAAGTCATAGTATAGTTTGTCGAAATTTTTCACAAAAAAGTCATAGTATAGTAAGCCGAAAAAAAGTCAGTTTAGTATGTCGTAATTTTCGTTTAAAAAAAGTTATAGTATAGTATGTTGAAATTTTTGTGAAAAAAAAGTCATAGTATAGTATGTCGAAATTTTTGCAAAAAAAAAGTCAGTGTAGTATGTCCAAATTTGAAAAAAAAAGTCAGTGTAGTATGTCGAAAAAAAAGTCATAGTATAGTATGTCCAAATTTGAAAAAAAAAGTCAAAGTTTAGTATGTCGAAATTTTAGCAAAAAAAAGTCATAGTATAGTATGTTGAAAATCTTCGTGAAAAACGTCATAGTATAATATGGAGATTATTTTTTTTGGAAAAAAAACTCAGTATAGAATGTAGAAATTTTCGCAAAAAAAGTCATCGTATAATATGTCGAAATTTTCGCGGAAGAAAGTCATAGTATAGCATGTCGAAATTTTTGAAAAAAAAGTCATAGTATAGTATGTCGAAATTTTTGTGAAAAAAAAGTCATAGTATAGTATGTCAATTTTTGCGAAAAAAAAATCATAGTATAGTATGTCGAAAATTTTCATGAAAAAATTTCATAGTATAGAATGTCGAAAATCTTCATGAAAAACGTCATAGTATAGTAGGTAGATTAATTTTTTGGGAAAAAAAAGTCTTAGTATAGCATTTCGAAATTTTTGCGAAAAAAAAGTCATAGTATAGTATGTCAAAAAAAAAGTCATAAAATAGTATGACGAAATTTTTCGCAAAAAAGTCATAGTATAGTATGCCGAAAAAAAGTCAGTATAGTATGTCGTAATTTTCGTGAAAAAAAAGTCATAGTATAGTATGTTGAAATTTTTGTGAAAAAAAAGTCATAGTATTGTATGTCGAAATTTTAGCAAAAAAAAGTCATAGTATAGTATGTCAAAAAAAAAGTCATAGTATAGTATGTCGAAATTTTTCGCAAAAAAGTCATAGTATAGTATGCCGAAAATCTTCATGAAAAACGTCATAGTATAGTATGGAGATTAATATTTTTGAAAAAAAAACTCAGTATAGAATGTAGAAATTTTCGCAAAAAAAAGTAATCGTATAATATGTCGAAATTTTCACGAAAAGAAGTCATAGTATAGCATGTCAAAATTTTTGCGAAAAGAAAGTCATAGTATAGTATGTCGAAAAAAAGCCAGTATAGTATGTCGTAATTTTCGTGAAAAAAAAGTCATAGTATAGTATGTTGAAATTTTTGTGAAAAAAAAGTCATAGTATTGTATGTCGAAATTTTAACAAAAAAAAGTCATAGTATAGTATGTCAAAAAAAAAGTCATAGTATAGTATGTCGAAATTTTTCGCAAAAAAGTCATAGTATAGTATGCCGAAAATCTTCATGAAAAACGTCATAGTATAGTATGGAGATTAATATTTTTGAAAAAAAAACTCAGTATAATATGTCGAAATTTTCGCGAAAAGAAGTCATAGTATAGTATGTCGAATTTTTCGCAAAAAAAAGTCATAGTATAGTATGTCGAAACAAAGTCATAGTATAGTATGTCGAATTTTTGGCAAAAAAAAGTCATAGTATAGTATGTCGAAAAAAAATCATAGTATAGTATGTCGTAATTTTCGCGAAAAAAAAGTCATAGTATAGTATGTCGAAATTTTTGTGAAAAAAATGTCATAGTATAGTATGTCGAAAATTTTCGTGAAAAAATTTCATAGTATAGAATGTCGAAAATCTTCGTTAAAAACGTCATAGTATAATATGGAGATTATTTTTTTTGGAAAAAAAACTCAGTATAGAATGTAGAAATTTTCGCAAAAAAAAGTCATCGTATAATACGTCGAAATTTTCGCGGAAAAAAGTCATAGTATAGCATGTCGAAATTTTTGCAAAAAAAAAGTCATAGTACAGTATGACGAATTTTTTCGCAAAAAAAAGTCATAGTATAGTACGTCGAAAAAAAGTCATAGTATAGTATGTCGAAATTTTACAAAAAAAAGTTAGAGTATAGTATGTCGAATTTTTCGCAAAAAAGTCATAGTATAGTATATCGTAAAAGTCATAGTATAGTATGTCGTTATTTTCGCGAAAAAAAAGTCATAGTATAGTATGTCGAAAAAAAGTCATAGTATAGTATGCCGAAATTTTCGCGAAAAAAAGGCATAGTATAGTATGTCGAAATTTTTGTGAAAAAGGTCATAGTATAGTATGTCGAATTTTTCGCAAAAAACAGTCATAGTATAGTATGTCGAAAAAAAGTCATAGTATAGTATGTCGAAATTTTTGCGAAAAAAAAGTCATAGTATAGTATGTCGAAATTTTTGCGAAAAAAAGTCATAGTATAGTATGTCGAAATTTTTGTGAAAAAAAGTCATAGTATAGAATGTCGAAATTTTTGCGAAAAAGTCAGTATAGTATGTCGAAATGTTTGCGAAAAAAAAGTCATAGTATAGTATGTCGAAATTTCTGTGAAAAAAAAATCATAGTATAGTATGTCGAAATTTTTGTGAAAAAAAAGTCATAGTATTGTATGTCAATTTTCACGAAAAAAAAGTCAAAGTATAGTATGTCGAATTTTTCGCAAAAAGAAGTCATAGTGTATGTCGAAAAAAAGTCATAGTATTGTTTGTCGAAATTTTCACGACAAAAAAAATAGTATAGTATGTCGAAATTTTCGCTTATAAAAGCCATAGTATAGTATGTCGAAATTTTTGTGAAAAAAAGTCATAGTTTAGTATGTCAATTTTCACGAAAAAAAAGTCAGTATAGTATGTCGAATTTTTCGCAAAAAAAAGTCATAGTATAGTATGTCGAAATTTTCACGAAAAAAAGTCATAGTATAGTATGTTGAATTTTTCGCAAAAAGAAGTCATAGTATAGTATGTCGAAAGAAAAGGCAGTATATTATGTCGAAATTTTTGCAAAAAAAAGTCATAGTATAGTATGCCGAAAAAAAGTCATATCATAGTATGTTGTAATTTTCGTTAAAAAAAAATCACAGTATATTATGTCGAAATTTTTGCGAAAAGAAAGTCATAGTATAGTATGTCGAATTTTTCGCAAAAAAAGTCATAGTATAGTATGTCTAAAAAAAGTTATAGTATAGTATGTCGAAATTTTTTACGAAAAAAAAGTCATAGTATAGTATGTCGAATTTTTCGCAAAAAAAAAAGTCATAGTATAGTATGTCAAAATTTGTGAAAAAAAGTCATAGTAGTGCCGAAATTTTTGTGAAAAAAAAGTCATAGTATAGCATGTCGAAAAAAAGTCATAGTATAGTATGTCGAAAAAAATCATAGTATAGTATGTCGTAATTTTCGCGAAAAAAAAGTCAATAGTATAGTATGTCGAAATTTTTGAAAAAAAGTCATAGAATAGTATATCGAAATTTTTGTGTAAAAAAAGTCATAGTATAGAATCTCGAAATTTTTGCGAAAAAAAAATCATAGTATAGTATGTCGCAAATTTTCATGAAAAAATGTCAGTGTAGAATGTCGAAAATCTTCATTAAAAACGTCATAGTATAGTTTGTAGATTATTTTTTTTGGAAAAAAAAGTCATAGTATAGTATGTCGAAAAAAGTCATGGTATAGTATGTCGAAATTTTTGTGAAAAAAAAAGTCATAGTATAGTATGTCCAAATTTGAAAAAAAAGTCAAAGTTTAGTATTTCAAAATTTTAGCAAAAAAAAGTCATAGTATAGTATGTCGTAATTTTCGTGAAAAAAAAGTCATAGTATAGCATGTCGAAATTTTTGCGAAAAGAAAGTCATAGTATAGTATGTCGAATTTTTCGCAAAAAAAAGTCATAGTATAGTATGTCAAAAAAAATTCATAGTATAGTATGTCGAAATTTTCACGAAAAAAAAGTCATAGTATAGTATGTTGAAATTTTTGCGAATAAAAAGTCATAGTATAGTATGTCCAAATTTGAAAAAAAAAGTCAGTTTAGTATATCGAAATTTTAGCAAAAAAAAGTCATAGTATAGTATGTCGAAAAAAAAGTCAGTATATTATGTCGAAATTTTTGCAAAAAAAAGTCATAGTATAGTATGCCGAAAAAAAGTCATATCATAGTATGTTGTAATTTTCGTGAAAAAAAAGTCATAGGATAGTATGTCCAAATTTGAAAAAAAAGGTAGTTTAGTATATCGAAATTTTCACGAAAAAAAAGTCATAGTATAGTATGTCGAATTTTTCGCAAAAAAAAAGTCATAGTTTAGTATGTCGAAATTTGTGAAAAAAAGTCATAGTAGTGTGTCGAAATTTTTGTGAAAAAAAAGTCATAGTATAGTATGTCGAAAAAAAGTCATAGTATAGTATGTCGAAAAAAAATCATAGTATAGTATGTCGTAATTTTCGCGAAAAAAAAGTCATAGTATAGTATTTCGAAATTTTTGAAAAAAAAGTCATGGTATAGTATATCGAAATTTTTGTGAAAAAAAAGTCATAGTATAATATGTCGAAATTTTTGCGAAAAAAAATCATAGTATAGTATGTCGAAAAAAACGTCATAGTATAGTATGGAGATTTATATTTTTGGAAAAAAAACTATAATAGTATAGTATATCGAAATTTTCACGACAAAAAAATCATAGTATAGTATGTCGAAATTTTGTGAAAAAAAAGTCATAGTATACTATATTGAATTTTTCGCAAAAAAAAGTCATACTATAGTATGTCGAAAAAAAGTCATAGTATAGTATATCGAAATTTTCACGAAAAAAAAGTCATAATATAGTATGTTGAATTTTTCACAAAAAGAAGTCATAGTATAGTATGTCGAAAAAAGTCTCAGTATAGTGTGTCGAAATTTTTATGAAAAAAAAGTCAGTGTAGTATGTCGAATTTTTCGCAAAAAAAAAGTCATAGTATAGTATGTCGAAATTTTTGGAAAAAAAAGTCATAGTATAGTGTCGAAATTTTTTCGAAAAAAAAGTCATAGTATAGAATGTCGAAAATCTCAGTTTAAATTTTCGGCAATTTTCATAAAAAGTCATAGTATACTACGACTTTTTTCATGAAAATGTCGAAATTTTAAACTGAGTTTTTTTTTCCACCAAATGAATCGACAGACTATACTATGCCTTTTTTCATTAAAATTTTCGACATTCTATACTATGACATTTTTTTACGAATATTTTCGACATGCTATAGTATGACTTTTTTCATGAAAATGTCGAAATTTTAAACTGAGTTTTTTTCCACCAAATGAATCGACAGACTATACTATGCCTTTTTTCATTAAAATTTTCGACATTCTATACTATGACATTTTTTCACGCATATTTTCGACATGCTATAGTTTGACTTTTTTCATGAAAATTTTCGAAAATATTCGTAAAAAAATGTAATAGTATAGAATGTCGACAAATTTTCATCAAAACAGGCATAATATAGTCTGTCGATTAATTTGGTGGAAAAAAAACTCAGTTAAAAATTTGGTCAATTTTCAAAAAAGTCATACTATAGCATGACTTTTTTCATGAAAATGTCGAAATTTTAAACTGAGTTTTTTTTCCACCAAATGAATCGACAGACTATACTATGCCTTTTTTCATTAAAATTTTCGACATTCTATACTATGACATTTTTTTACGAATATTTTCGACATGCTATAGTATGACTTTTTTCCTGAAAATTTTCGAAAATATTCGTAAAAAAATGTCATAATATAGAATGTCGAAAATTTTCATGAAAACAGGCATAGTATAGTCTGTCGATTAATTTGGTGGAAAAAAAACTCAGTTAAAAATTTGGTCAATTTTCAAAAAAGTCATACTATAGTATGACTTTTTTCATGAAAATGTCGAAATTTTAAACTGAGTTTTTTTTCCACCAAATGAATCGACAGACTATACTATGCCTTTTTTCATTAAAATTTTCGACATTCTATACTGACATTTTTTTACGAATATTTTCGACATGCTATATGACTGTATGACTTTTTTCATGAAAATTTTCGAAAATATTCGTAAAAAAATGTCATAGTATAGAGTGTCGAAAATTTTCATGAAAACAGGCATAGTATAGTCTGTCGATTAATTTGGTGGAAAAAAAACTCAGTTAAAAATTTGGTCAATTTTCAAAAAAGTCATACTATAGCATGACTTTTTTCATGAAAATGTCGAAATTTTAAACTGAGTTTTTTTTCCACCAAATGAATCGACAGACTATACTATGCCTTTTTTCATTAAAATTTTCGACATTCTATACTATGACATTTTTTACGAATATTTTCGACATGCTATAGTATGACTTTTTTCATGAAAATTTTCGAAAATATTCGTAAAAAAATTTCATAGTATAGAATGTCGAAAATTTTCATGAAAACAGGCATGGTATAGTCTGTCGATTAATTTGGTGGAAAAAAAACTCAGTTAAAAATTTGGTCAATTTTCAAAAAAGTCATACTATAGCATGACTTTTTTCATGAAAATGTCGAAATTTTAAACTGAGTTTTTTTTCCACCAAATGAATCGACAGACTATACTATGCCTTTTTTCATTAAAATTTTCGACATTCTATACTATGACATTTTTTTACGAATATTTTCGACATGCTATAGTATGACTTTTTTCCTGAAGATTTTCGAAAATATTCGTAAAAAAATGTCATAATATAGAATGTCGAAAATTTTCATGAAAACAGGCATAGTATAGTCTGTCGATTAATTTGGTGGAAAAAAAACTCAGTTAAAAATTTGGTCAATTTTCAAAAATTTTTCATGAAAATGTCGAAATTTTAAACTGAGTTTTTTTTCCACCAAATGAATCGACAGACTATACTATGCCTTTTTTCATTAAAATTTTCGACATTCTATACTATGACATTTTTTTACGAATATTTTCGACATGCTATATGACTGTATGACTTTTTTCATGAAAATTTTCGAAAATATTCGTAAAAAAATGTC